>KB455473.1:99760-175595 GCA_000341325.1 Panagrellus redivivus | reverse complement strand
CTGCAAAAAAAGTTATGATCGTTCAAAAATTGTTTAAAAACGACTTTTTTTGAACTAAAAAGAGCATAACTCCGCCGAAATAACCGATTGGCAGTTCCGGTATGCGCCAAAAATCTTAGAATTTGATGCTCTTTCGAATGCCATATAGCTTGTTCGAATCGGCGCGGATGACCTCAAAACATTCCCTTGTTAGTCCACTTGGCGGTTTCGGGAAGATTGGAGTTGATAGAAGTGAGACATCATGACTTGGCATGACGGTTAGGGTTGGTTTTGACTTGAATCTGACCATTTTGACCGGTGTAAACTCGCTCTTATCGACTTCTATGCTGTGAGATCGCAGGAATTTGTTCTCCTGATGTTTAGGGCTGGCGAAGTTCCCGGGAAAGGATGACCGTGTGGACGTTGAAGTCGGTAGAAGCGGTGTTTCGAATCTTTTGAAGTTGAAGTTCGTCGGGATGGACACTTTGTAGTCACTGGCTCGGGGCATCGTAATGTTTGAGGACAGGCTGTGGATGGGGTTGAACACTGCGGGGACGATGGGTGTTGACTGTGTGGGTTCATCTTTGCCGGTTACGGTAGCGCTTGTAGATGCATCAGTTCGGCGATTGGCTTCTTCAGGCGCATCCACAGCGTCGGGTTCATCATGTCGAGGAGGATTCTGCGCCACCGATGGCGTTTTTATCTGTTGCAGACTAGTCAAGGACTCGGAACTGGTGCTAGCCGTTTCGACCTTTTCCATGAGCTTCATAGCATCTCGGACGGAGTTTGGAGCAAAGAGGTTTAACCGGGCTTCACAAGCGTCGACGTCCTTGGCAATTGGAGTTGAATAGTAGTCTGAAAAATATATAAAATTCTAATTCAAACCTGTCACTAAGAAGAAACTGTACTTACTTGGTTGGAAAGCCATCATGGATTCATTTGTTGGCTGATTCTGATTGGCTCGATTGGTGCTCGACATGGTAACGGCAACTTCATCATCGACAAAGACATCGTCGTTCTCGTCGTGTTGGGTGAGGCTTTCACACGACGGAAGCTGATCCTCCGGCAGACCGCTGTCCGTGGTCGTCGCAGTGGTGGGGCGTTTTGGAGTTTGTGAATACGGCAATGAAGAAGCACTGGCAGTTCGGCGGGTATCTTCATTTTGGTGTGGATTGCCGACGGTTAACGAACGTGTTGACAGTCGTTTTGGAGGCTTCCCTCGGAATCGACGGATCCCATCGCCTTTCTTCAAATAGGGGAACTTCGGACGATCGGTTGGGGTATCAGGAGGGTCCGTCATAGCACAGGAGCTGAAATTGGGGAATTAAAATATATAAAATTAAGCTCTGTAAAGAAATTGAAACAATCTCGTTGAAAATCGACAATTAAGGGCCGATATCATAACGAAAGATCACGGTTGGCACGGCCAATGCAGCGGAAAGCTCTCTTGACGGATTAGCGAGGTTTGTGCACGCGTTTTCCCGGTTAAAAAAGCTCACTCTCGAGAACGAAAGCCAGCGGCGTTCCACTGCAATCGCCTGCACGCAGCCTTCACCCCAAAAGCACTCCCACAACGACAACGACGTGCGCGTTGACGTTTTTTGCTAACAAAAACGAAATCCCGTCTCGAGCTTCATCACGTTGCTATTGCCCCGATTTCACGCTT
Source organism: Panagrellus redivivus (assembly GCA_000341325.1). Classification (NCBI taxonomy): domain Eukaryota; kingdom Metazoa; phylum Nematoda; class Chromadorea; order Rhabditida; family Panagrolaimidae; genus Panagrellus; species Panagrellus redivivus. Next base: position 173,950 of record KB455473.1, on the reverse strand, counting down.
ATTGTACCTATCTTTTTGAGATTTTATCTTCCCATCGCGTGGGCATTGTTGACAGCTACGTTTCTGTTCAATTTTTGATTGATTTGCCTTACGAGGTTTTCTATAAAAACGGTTTCTTTCTACCCGTCTAAATTTGTTTGAACTCACTCCAAAATCAGTGTTCACATTTGTTTTCCCCTTTTAGAAGCATGACAATGGACGTCGATCTTCCATCCCAGACGAAAACCAATCCCCAGCCTTCGTTGGTCGTCGGAGCGTCGTCATCCAACGCCGCCACTGGGAATGATCCGCATCAGCTTTTCAAGCTCAAGCGATGGAATCCCGTTGCCTTGTGGACGTGGGATGTCGATTGCGATACGTGTGCTATTTGTCGGGTCAACATCATGGGTTAGTTCATTCATATTTCGTACAATTTATATATAATTTTTAATGATTTCCATTTCAGAAGCCTGTCTCCGATGCCAGTCCGATGCGAAGAACGAAAGCTGCGTCGTTGTCTGGGGCGACTGTAACCATAGCTTCCACAATTGCTGCATGGCGCTCTGGGTCAAGCAGAACAACCGATGCCCGCTTTGTCAGGTCGATTGGAGCGTCAGTCGTGTTGGCAAGTAATGGAACGGCCGAAGATTGTCAGATTCTCACTTTTAAGCTATGTGTATATAACCTGATGTTGTAATTAAATCTTGTTGAATCGTGTTAAACAATGTGCTCATTTATTTACAGATAAACAATGTAATTGATTCCAACTTGGAATGGTCGAACTATGCGTTTGAACGCTGAGATGACATATCTGTTTTAAGCTGATGGCTGGAACGCGTAGCATGTCACTCGTTGGAGCGTGTATTGGCAGTAGAGGTTGGTATGGACGACGAAGCTGAATTCACCGTTTCCGCAGATGACGTTGATCGATTTGCCGAAGGTTCTTTGGGCGGCGTTTTGGATCTTTCGCTTTGCTTCGTCGAGAGTTGGGGTGATTTCCTGAAGTTTGGATGGCTTATGTGAGTTTTGAAGGTATTTTGATTACCCTTTTCATGATTTCACGGAGCTTGATGCTGTTACATTTGTGCGCGCGATCGTCGAAGTCCCCAGATCTCGAAGCTCCGCCGAGTCTGACGCCCCTGGCTCGTGCTCTGTATCCGCCACCACCACAGGAGCGTTGGCAGTTGCAGCAGCAATCGTTCTGGAAGTTAGCTTTGATGGTTGGTATGTTTAGGGGTGTTGGTTACTTACGGTTGGCGATGGATAGCCTCGGAATCCACCTCCGCCGCCGCCGCCGCCTCCACATGGCCCGCCCCCACAGTTGCCGTTGAGCACCATTGGAGGTTGGTAGGGTTGCTGCTGACCTCCACATCCGCCACCACCACATGGAGACGGATACATTGGCATTTGTTGGCCGCCACAGCTACAGGGTGGTGGAATCGGGCATGGTGGGGGTATGGGGACACACATGGGAGGTGGGGGACAGAGGGGTGGCGGAGGGCATAAGGGTGGTGGAGGGGGTAGGCAAGGTGGTCGAGGCATGCAGGGACGCATGGCTTGGCAGGGGGATCCACAACCACCGCCACACCCACCACCTCCTCCACAGGGTGAACCGCCGAATCCGCCACCTCCGCAGCCACCACCACCCCCGCCGCAAGGTGAACCGCCACCACAACCACCACCGCCTCCACACGGCGAGCCACCACCGCATCCGCCGCCGCCTCCACCACAGGGTGAACCCCCACATGGCGGTCTGAAGCCACCACCGCCGCCTCCACATGGGCTACCACCAAAGCCGCCTCCACCACATGGAGATTGTCCGCCAAAGCCTCCGCCACCGCAAGGCGAAGGTCCTCCACCACCACAGGGACTTGGCCTGAAACCGCCACCACCGCCGCAGCCTCCGAAACCGCCACCACCTGCTCCACAGGGACTCGGTACCGGTGCATAGTTTGGATACGGCATTGGCCCGTAGAAAGATGGTGGTGGCATTCCGCCGCCTCCACACGGGCTACCACCGAATCCGCCACCTAATCCTGGATAAGGCGATCCTCCGCCGCCACAGCCACCACCGCCTTGAGGAAACTGTCCACCGCCGGATGGCGGTAATGGACTTAGGGAACCGCCACCGCATCCTGTCGCGCCTTCAGAAGACGTGGGTCCCCCACCGCCTCCGCAGCCTGTGGAACCTGCAATGATAACTTTACAAACTTGAATTTAAGTCAACCAAACTCACTCGAACTGCTAGTACTGCTCGTCGAAGCCGGTGGTGGCGGCGGAGGCAATGGTGGCACAGTCGGAATCTCCAATGTTGGCGCCGTTTCATACCCATTCGCTTCCACTCCGGCATTCTCGCTAATCTTGTTGTTGAAGTCAGTATTCCCAGTCGAATAAGTCCGCTTCGAAGTCGGTGTATCATCGAATTCCGCGAGGTAGTCGTCATTGATGGCAGCATCGGCTCCATTCCGAGTTAGAATCACCGCGAGCACTACTACCGTAACCGCCGCAACGGCGATCCGTCGTATCATGACGCTCTGTGGGACTAAACTGACGAATATCCATGCCGATGGCAGCGCTTTTCTGCATTTCCGGAGGAGGCTGGCCGCTCCATCGTCCCTGAGGCACTTACCTATCGGCCGGTTTCTTTTTGCAATTTGCGGAAGGTTCATTTTTTGCGTGGTCACCCTTGTTTAAACATTGCCTGCGCGAAACGGATGTCGCATCTTTCTCCGGTTGCGTGATCCAAATCGTGTTTAGTTTGCGTGTGTATTGCCCTCAGGCAGTTTGGTTCATTCAACTGGGCACTTTCAGATTCAGAATCCGCTGACAAGCTTCTCCTTTCTTCAAGTGGCCGTAAAACAAGTACGAGTGGACAAGAGACGCATCTTCCCGGAAGGATGATCGAAACCTGTACCACGAAGCGCATGCTGCTTCTGATTGGCCTACTTCTGGCGACATGCTGTATCATGTTGTTCGAGGAGTATCTGGAAGAGAATGAGTTCGAGAACGCGAGACTCATTGATAAAGTTATCAATTTTAACAAGGACAGGAAGGTCGAGAAGAACAAGAATACGAGCAGTGCTACTGTCAAGGTTGGTTTTCATACTTTTCGGATTCTGAAATCAATTCCAAAGCAATTTCAGCCAGAAGAAATCGACTGCACCGTCCCAACCAACCTCAAAATAGTCAACTCCTGCGTCGCCTGTTCCGACTTCGAGATCAGTGCCCTCAAGACCAACCATTGCCGTGAAACCGGATTCTACAACAAGTACATCTGCCCGGCCAACAACCAATCCATCTATGCCCCGTGCCGATCCGGTGCCCCCACAACCTCAAAATTCGGCTACTTTTCCATCTGTTCGTTTATCTCCAGTGCCGGTTTTGTCAGTTTCGTCAATTGGCGTCGAAGTGTCATTGATCACCGGGCTTACATGAGATTGAACAGCTTTTTGGGTTAATCCCAAGCCTATTTGCCAACTTTTCTCATGTAAATACTACTAACATCGGGTTTCGAATAATTTATTGTTTATTTTAATACCTATTTTTAAATAATCAAAATGCAGAAAATAAAAAATGTTATAACAACCATTAAGCGGTGCGTAATGGCGAAGGATTGACCCGTAAGCATTACTGTGGACGAGTATTTCGGGCAGTTCACGGCCTCGGGGATGTTTTTTGGCTACAAAGTGTCAATATGAGGACGGTATGCTCTTTGGAAGGGGTAATTACTCGATTGTGACCATGGGGATGTGTTCAATCGCGTCGGCGGTCGCTTTTTCGGTTTTTTCGACCTCACTTTGTGGTTTGTCCTCATCTTCCTCATCAAGGATGTTCAAACCTTCAGCGTGGTACCAAACATAGAGATCGGTGAGACAGCTAATGATTCGGATGAGGGCATAGGTCGTGTGCATTCTGAAGCGTAGTTTCTCGGGATCGTAAATTGTACAGGCGCCGATTCGGCCACAGGACTTCTCCCAGACGAGGCACGCGGAATCGACGACAACGCCCCAAAGGATGGTTGATGGCAGTGTGCCACATAGGGATACCATAAAGCCTTGCAAACCGAGGGAAATGGAGCGAAGTGTGGGCGGGACTGAGCGAAGGAGAATCAGCATGCCGGGAACGACGCCCATACCCCCGGCGAATGAGCCCGAGATTACTGTAGCGAAGAAGACGTAGGTCATATACTTGCAATTGTCTTGACAGAACTCCTTTTTAACGATACCACCAGTAGCACATTCACAGTCGGCGAATTCGAGCTCATAGGTCGTGAGATCATTGACGGCAACATGGCGACATCCGGCATGACAGGGGGAATAGAAAGCGGCTCCGGTGGAATCGCAGACTGGGAAGAGCTTGGAGGATTCACAGCCGCAGCCAGCGTTGCACGCATTTGTATAATTGAAGTTTGTGGCACTAAAATGGACCTCAATTTAACCAAAAACCGCTTTTCAAGCACTTACATTCCATCCCGTCCAATGCCGTTAACAATACTATGACACCCCAGGAAGCCTTTACTAAAGTAAAGAGCAGCATTGATAACGGAAACAATCAACACCATCATAGCCGCCCTCCTGCCGCTAAGTTTTAGCTTCCGAACAATCAAGCCGCCTGTGATGGTTCCAAGTGCAAATCCGAACACGCCAAACATGGCCATATAGATTTGGACACGGTATTGAGGTAGACCATAATGGTTTTCGAGGTATTTTGGCAGAAAAACGAGGTAGCCACGGAATGCCAAAATGTCACAAACACGTCCAGCGGCACTTCCACAGTAAATTTTTGAGCTAAGAACTTGCTTGTAGGATTGGAGGAAGGCTGAAAATTTACATAAACATTCGGTGTTTTCCATGACTACCTTTGAAAATGCCAAGCGCGAAAAAAAATCAATAAAATTGTGCGAATGGGGTTTCAGCGTTAGAGAAGGGCGTGTGCGAATGTAAGCCTTAGCGTTCAAAAGAATGAATGTTTTGTTGGTTATTTCTATTTGCAAATCTGTTTAAACTAAGTTTAAAACTTACTGAAGAACTTCTCTTTAATAGTCTGTGCCGATCCGTCATCATTGACTCCATAAGCGTTGCCTTTATCCATGTGTTTATCGAATAAACGTAAACTTTGCCTCTTTTTTGTTGCATCGACATTTCCGTTTTCGCTGGGCGCAATCTTTGTCTTTCCTGCGGGAAAGAAGAACAATGCGCATGACGGAATGATGGTACAACTACCAATCATCAAGAATCCAAGCCACCAGGCGCCGATCCAGGTTGGATCTTTGGAGGTTAATCCAGGGGGTGCTAAAATGGTACTGTACGGTTTCAATAACCTTAACATTTGTCAGACTTACTAGGCGACGTGTAATAGAACATGTTACAGAAACTACCAATCAAGAATCCGGCAATGGGACCCAAAATGCGGATAAAACTGATACCAGCTGAAAATAGTTGACATTATGATATCAGTTGACTCTAATTTTAAACGTTCTCACCAAAATAGACCGGCATACTCTTTCTTTTAACATTATCATCGATCAGTGGTACACCGAGGGACCATGGCATAGTCCTACCAACACCTAATGCTAACAAAGCAATGAAAATAACAGCCAATGGCGCAAAGTTGCCATGATTACGGTTGCACTTTAGCTGTTTCACACTTTCACGAACTTCATTGACTAACTGCCCACAAAACGCAAATGGTGCAATCGCAGCTCTTCGAATGATCTTCAAATCCTTATCATGCCGATTTGCTCTGTTCTGAACATATTGCCGCAAGTGTCGCCGCAATTCGGAATCGTCGGATTCATCGCCAACGAGAATCGAGTTGGCTTCTGTCATGATGGTACTGATAAGGGGTTCATCGATAGCATAGAGCGATTCCGTGTGATTCCGAACTTCGAAGCCATTCAACAGTTCCGGCGTTCGGGGTGCCAATGAATGTCCACTTAATTTTGTTATTAGTGCTTCTCTAATTTTTGTTGGAATTCTGTCTTTAATCGGTTGGAAGCCCAGAAGGGCTTCCAGAGGGGCGTCTTCTTGGAGAAGGGAGTCATCTGGGGTCAATTGGGCTTCGATATTAGTTAGATTAAGCTCCGGAGGGTTGACAGGGAATAAAAAGTTGGGCGATGCCGTCATAATGTGCGCGAGGGCGATGACCACGCATCCGGCACCAATCCATTTTGCGCGATTTCCGCGTCCACCGAAATAGGAAATGAATATTACTGTTGGGACATAGCTCAGATCACCTGAAAATGTTACGGTAACATTTTTGACAGATCGAAAATGCATCCAATTTGCAAAAATTTATCAAAAACAGTAAAAACCAACTTCCGGAAACGATAAATCCCGACAATTTACTCGGAATCTGAAACTGCCTTTCAATATTCTGAACTGCCGAAACCAAATAACTGCCTCCAATGGCCTCCAAAAAGTAGACCAATGCAAACAGTGCCAAGAATAGGGTTAATCTGTCAAAGGCCAAGGCCATACCTAAAAAGTTGATTCGTTTTTAAATGACAAATAATCAATGTTTTTGATAGGTTACACGTTTGAACTGTTTGATGAACCACTTTTTTAAAAACACGCTGATGGAAAGTCATTGAAAGTGAGTTGTTCAACCCATCTAACACGATGGACTGCACAAAAAGGTGCAGTCGATCATTGTCACCCCCCAAAATTGATCAATTCCAGTGTCTGCTGCGCAAGTTTTCATCCCTTTGCATTGTTATTCTACTTTTGGATGTTGGATGAATCGGCATCACGCTCGCGTTTTTATGAATCCGCGCGGGTGAGCGTGAACCGGGAACGAACGGGGATAGAAACACAAAGAGCATCCTGCAGGAAAACGGTCTTCTGCAGGCAAGATAATGGATGTGTCAATGGGATAAACGATCTTTCGGGTTGCCTTTTGTCAAAGGATTTTAGATGGAGGCGTTTATAAATGTTTTAAGATGAATATTATTGACTTCTTTCAGAGTTTTATGATTGAAAAACATTAAATTGGTTTTATTGACCCGTTTAAATTATGTCGAATAAAAATTATAACTTCTTGGTTCCATCGACGGCAGACGAATTAAGAAAATTAGCCTCCAAAAAGGTAAAACCTAAAAAACCCCAAACTTTCAACCATGCACTTTTGATGGGTCTGGCCACTTTGATTTATAAGATCAATCAAAAGTGGTCAAAAAGGAAAGAAAAAAGGGACCATTCGCCAAACAGATACATCAAAAACGTAGGTGAGCAGGCACTATACAAACCGCCCTGGGGGAATACCTGTCCAAAAAGCGAGTGATGCATAAAGCCCAAATTTAAATTTTAATGGAATACAAACAACAACTTCGTCAGCAAACTGTTGATCTAATCTGTTAAAAGTTGCATGAAAAGGTGCAAAGATCTTGATCGGCACATGAATGACACTTTATTATCATGTTTTTTACGCGTCTAGAATGGAGGAGGAGGGTATTCGCGGAATAGTAGACTCGGTCGAATGAGTGGAATTTTTGAGTTCCTCCGAAAACGAGGACATTTGGCGAGTTGTCTTGATCGACTACTGATAAAGAGGCGGTAAAATACTGTAAAAAGTGTTTAAAAAGTGTGTAATAAACAAGATCATAGGTGTGACTACATAAGTTTAATGGAATTCATTCATTGGATTAGGTAAGGGATAATCCGTCACTATAGCCTGGGGGCAGAGGGAGTGAGATCAGATCAAAGGATTTATCGAAAGAGGAACTCGTACTATTACAATCGCACGTTTAGAGAGTTCAAAAAAGGGGCTTAAGCTTGCGTAGTATGAGTAAACACGTAGAGACAGTCAAGAATCACAGGGCCACTTATCTCTTTGCCTGCGGGGGTATTGGGTGAGGGATGGGCTCTTATGTGACTTTTTTTTGTGTTGGGATTGAGACTTTATTCGATTACCGGTTGTCAATTTAGCGCAAATTTATCAAATGACTGCACAAAGAAGGTTAGAAAGATACTTATTTTGATTTTTAAAGGCAATAAAGACCATTCAGATCAAAAAACTGTCAACACTTTTGGTGATCTAACCACAACAAACAGTTCAGCTCACCTGCGATTCCTCTTTGTAGTGCGCGAAACACATTCTGAACGCACATGCCTTCCGATCTTCAAAAAATGATTGACGCCCTCACAGCTTAGACGCTACACCGTGTTTTTTGTCGATCGCCTATGGATTCCAAAGCCGTCATCGCCTACCCCCATACCATCAAACTTCACATTTTTAAATACAAAACAGGTCTCCGCCGACCTGACCCGATCGGGTTTCTAAGACATCACGGAAGGAGGCGGCCCGAAAGTCCGGAAGCCACAGACATCAGCGTCAGAAACGTCACCGATTCGCTTTCCTTTTAGGGTGGAGAGAGCGTGTTCCCCTTTTTCGGATCAGAGAGGAAGAAAAAAAGGAAAGAAATTACGCAGCTGCAAGTGCGCGAGAATCTATCTACGCCGATTTAACGGTGATAATTGGTGGCGTGTTGGCTCATGACCCTTAAATATGTTTTGTGTGAGGGCGGCGTCATGGAAAAAAGTGATAAACAGATCAGTATAAGTCAAAGTGTTCAGGTTAAGCAAACAGAATCAGATCATTGGGATGATGGAAAACAGTTTGGCGGGAAAAACAAAAACTGGTAGAGCATCATGTACTATCATTAAGGTGAGAAATGGTATTAGTTGGCAAAGGACAGTTTTCACCCCGCAAAACGGTTCTTCGAAAATTATTTGTCGAACACTTGCAAAGAGATTACTGTAGCGACATATTTGGACTACTTCCACTGTTTTGAGGATGTGTTGTTTTGCCGTTTGGTTAACTGCTGTTATTCATAGGTCTTCTTCGGAGAAACACTTTATATACCGGAGTCGATAGTGTCAAAGAAGTTTTTTACATGCCATCACGTAATAAACAATAATAATAATCATAGTGCAGTAAAGCGTTGTATCGCACTTTCAACCGTTCTAAAGGCCTAAAAGAAGAAAAGATTGCCGTAATTTCCTGAGCTTAACCTCGAAATGAAGAAATAGTGACTATTTGCGCGCTATTAATACCCCAAGGAAGACGCACATTTAGCAAAGCGCGATGCTTAACCATCGGACGCACACATCGAGCATTCTCTATGGGCCAAATTACTGTGGTAAACAAATGGATACGCACCGCGCATACTTTAAGTGTACAGGAAACGTGACCGACATGATAAGTTCGCGCTCATTTTTGACCTAACTTCCCGCGCAAATGAGATCTTGAGGATATGGCACGGCACGCATATAAGAGATACCAAATACAAACCATACCACTCAAACATCATTCATTATTACGCTCTGACAATGACGTCGTCTAGTGATTGCGCCTATATTGCAAGGCAATTATGGAACGTCCGAATGCCACAAGGTCTGAAATATACCTGTGCCACATTCACTAATGATATGTATCAAGGTTTGTTGTATATATGTATGCGACACTCTTTCGAACTGGAGCCCCATGTTCCAGGATTACGGCGACTACGATTGCAGTTGTCGTATGATACGCGAACACTTCTGCGTCGCATCGGGCAAGCGCCGAACATGGAAGTCGCCGAGATTGATGTGCAGAAATTTTACAGCCATCTTACTTCTGGTGAGTTAACGATATCATTTATATCAAACAAAAAACTAACTATTTTTATTGTTTCAGAATATACAACATTGATGGAAGCCCAACGTCTGATCCAGAAGTTCCTACAACGACTCGTATCTTCAACCGCTGCTGTCAGCATCACAAAGGGCGACGGCAGCACTCGATTTGAGTACAACCTGCCATCCGGTAACAAACGGCTTGTTATCGTCATATCGGACTGGGTGGACCCGCCCCTTCGGAAGTCAAATGATAAAAGAAGCGCCCAGAAAATCATCACCGCCTTCACAACTCGATGAAACTATATTTTGTTTTTGTACATATTGTTATGTTGTACCCGTTGATTTTGTGTGATTTTATATTGTTATTATTTTTGAGTTTATTAATAAATGTTTTTGTCCAAATTTCGTGTAAAGTTACTACAGCTTGAGCAAGGGGCTTCAATTAGACTACAAAATTTATGCTGTAAATATGGGCTTCACGATTATTTACTCTATGCAAGCTTAATTTTGTATATTTCAAAGCAATAAACAAACAGATCAACGCTCATCCCTTTTGAGCCTTCTTGAGCATGTTATCAATATCGTCCATAGTCGCCGTACTCTTTGTAGATTGGCCTGGTGGTGGTGCATCGTTGATTCCGATAGGATCTGATGCGAAGAATTCGGCCGCATTCTCATAAGCCGCCGGTTTTGGAGATGCTTTGCGGAGGGAGGCACATTGCTCTTCAGTTTCCCAATCGAACTTATCCGAGAATTTGACTTTGTACTTGGACATGAGCTTCAGGAAGCAATTGTGCATCATTGTGTAGTCTGGTCGATTGTATACGCTGAGACCGCGTAGATGGGGAACGATGCAGTGCATTTCTTCTGAAATTTGAAATGTTTTTTAAAGTTATTGGGGGTAGGAAATGGTACCTGGGAAGTTTTTCATTAAAACATCATCGGGAATGTTGAGCTTTCGGACTTCGAGCTTGTGTCGGTCTCGTTCTTTTTGCCAGGGTAGACCGAAGTTGAATTCGATTAGGACGTAGATCAGTGCCTAAAAATGCCAATTAAAGAAGTTTCATAAAAGGTAAAACATACCCATATATCATCCTTCCGGCCCTGCTCAAACTTCTCATGCACACATGGCGAACAATACCGTGCCGTGCCACGAAACTCGGCCGTACCTCGTGCCCTCCGGCAAACCCAGTTTCCCTTACTTCTTTCAATGGCGAAAGCTCTTGATAATCCAAAATCCAAGAGATGGACTAACCGCGCCCGATCAGCGTCATCTGGGTGTCCCATCGCGAAATTCGCCGGCTTTACATCACGATGCACGAAACCACTGTCATGTAGGACTTTCAAACTGTACAACGCTTGAATCCCGATTCGCGACCATGAACCTACTGAAAACTTCTCCCCCGGCATATCGGCCTTCAGGGTTTTCAGATTCGGTCCCAGTAGGGTTATTACCATGTAGCAGTAGCGTTTTCGCTTCGCCGAATGATACACTGTCGGGACATGGGGACGTTCACCAGATCGATTCAACATCAATAGGACTGTAATCTCAAGTTTGATGGCACTTCCGCCTTCGACATCGTTGGGTTCGGCTTTTAGGGCGGCGAACTTTTTTGGATTCTTGATGTTTTGGACTTTGTAGACCTGGCCGAAACCGCCTTCATCTAGTTTTGAAAGGACTCGCCAGTCGCTGAATCTGAAGCATTTGATTTTGATGTTAAATGATGCTTTTAAGATCCTAGATTGAGTCTAGCATACTTCTGTCCCGGTTTGAAAGTGAGACCTTGAGGTTCGGCCGGCGCAGCAAGCTCATTTGTCGTCGTGGCTTCGGTGTGCATGAGTAGCGTCACAACCTTCTCAGCTTCAGTTCGGCAGAGGAAGGTGAACGAGTTCAGACGCTCTCGGCCTCCTGGCACTGGAGAGAGAACCGAGGGGCAAAAGGGGGGCTCCCGGGTTTCAAAAAGGCTGTTGGAATGAATCCATCGGGTGAAAGTCTGTGTATTTTTGCATGATTCTCGATATTTTCGCTCTTTTCAATGCCGCAATTTTATTAGACAAGCTTCAAAACATTACATGTAAGTATCACCGGAGATTTAAAAGAGTTCAAGTTGATATGACAGTATACTGTAGTTTGGTTGGTTGAATGTTTCATAGCGTGATTTGTCGTTGGAAACCGTGATTACTGGCCCTGTGGAGCTTGACCATTCAATCCAAGGGCATTGCCAAAGCCAGCCGAGCGCTTTCCATAGTAGCCGTAGGCGCCGTAAGCGTAGGGGTAGCCATAACCGTAGCCGTAGGCGTAGGGGTACTCATACAGGTATTGGCCCTGGGCGACATCAACGATGGCCACAGCGGCGAAGAAGGCGACCAAGCAGAGGACGAGGACGAACTTGGCAGACATCTTTGTTGATGCAAAACACTTCCGAAGAAAATTAGCTGTTGTTGATTGTGTTGCTCATTGGAAAACTTATCCTTTATATATCAATTGCCACGCCTGAGAGAGGGGCGTAACTTCTGACCTTCCAGCTTTGTGAACTGTTTGCATAGTGGTTCGCGCTTTGCTTCAACGTTTCAAAAAAGTCTTTAGACAAATAGTATTTTGATGGAATAATGGCAGAAAGTCCACGGAAGCGAACTATGATTTACTTGGAAGACTATGAGATTGGAGTGCATTGACGCTTTTTTCACGGAGAAAGTGTTAGATTTTGACAGCGTGATCGGTGCGAGCTCGGTATCTGCAAACTTTGATGGCTTGAGGTTTGATCGGACTGCAGGGTTGAAAGAGAGACGTTTAGCTATGTAAATATAGGGTTTTGTCTGAAGAAAGTTGTGGAATTTTAGTGGGAATTGCGATAAACAGAAATTTGTAGAATTTTGATATTGCAGTTTGTAATGAAAAATTACAATGGACCAACACACATGTCAATAAGAAATACTTAAAAATCGAAAGTTGTAACAAATAGCTTTTATCAACGATTCAAAAACTAATTTTGGCAAGAACAAAAATAACCCTGTTATCGATCCCGGGAGAATGGATGGCCCCAACCGACCCACCAGCCCGAACGCCTCAGGCCCTGTGGCCTGTCTTGCCTTCAGGGGTGCCCTGGGAGGAGCTGTTTCGCCCACCACCCCACTTTTGGGAGGCTCCTTACGAGGCCTTTAACCAACGCCAAAAAAGGCCGACTCCAACAACAACAACGACGATAAAAACGAGCCGTCACACAATTGCCAGCTTCTCGGTCGGTCGGGGGCCGACTCCAGGAAGAGCCCTATTGGGCAGATGGGCTCTCTTTCACTCCCCACGACAACGGCATGGCCACGACCACCGAAAACGATATGTTTGGCGGCGTTTTTGGGGCCATCGGACACGCTGGACCGGACGGGGCACAGACGAAACGAGTCAATTGAAGGCATCCGTGACGAGGGTTTCACGTGTAGCACCAACATTAGATGCCGGAAGGGTGTTTTTGGTGGTATTGATAGCCCATGCTTCATGGGACATCAATAAAGCGGTGTGTGTTTTGACCTGGGAAGGGGGATTATAAATTTTAGGTTGTTTTACTTGATTAAAGCTGCTTAATCCGTATATCGTTGATGAAATTATGTTTAATGAAACATTTTTATCTAAGTAAACGTGGTTTAAATTTGCTATTTTGATGTTTTTAACTTATATTTCTTGCTTTGGTTGTGTTTCCGTCGATTTGACCACCCCTTGATGTATCCCTTTGCCCAAATTGTCTGAAACCGTCATCGTTTTCCATTTATCTATGCTTTCCTCCAATTTGTCCGATGCCCGGAAATCGCTTTGTGTTTCTTGTCGGGTTTTCTCATGTCTTCCAAGACATCAAATTTCAATTACCGCCCATTATTGGGTTGCCTTTGGGGTCGACTGGCCCGCCTGATTAGGCCCCATGTTGCCTTTGTTGCGGTTTCCATTGGCCCATTTCGGGTGTCCATTTTAATTTGTCGAAGTTAATTTGACCTTGCGTAATATAAACTGGTGGTTTGACGTACAATTAAGCTTTTTAGCCCTCTTTTATACTGATCAATTTCCGGTCATATTTTTTTAAACAAAATTACGGTAGCAATCAAGTATTGTCAGTTTTTAGCTCAACATGTTGAGTTATGAAACAGTTGTTAGCCTCCGGGGCTACTCCATGTAAATGATGATGCGCGCCTCCGTGTCAATGTCCATTGGAAGGATGGCTGGAGGAGTGCAGGACCATTTTGCATCTGTCTCGCCGGCATCCGCCTTCCAAAAAGTGCCATTGAGCCGAGAGGGGACTGGTGGCTATTGCCGAATTTCAAACAAAGCCTTGCCATCCTCCGGCGAAAACGTTGCTTGACCGATGCGATGTGACCGTCTGTTTGTCGTTTTCGGCCGCGGGGCACAATACCGAAGCATCAAAATGACAAAATACCAAGGGCATTTCCTTCCAAAAACATGAATGCGTGGGTGGCAGCAGCTGCGCACGTCTTCACTTCGCACATGTCAGCGCTGTCGTGACAGTTTTTGCCATACATTCGAGAGTGATTCTAACTTTCTCGAGCTCGGGCATGATTTAAACTACAAAAGTGAAAGGCCGATCCATCCCGCGCATCTCATAGCCCCAGGCCAGTAGCACGAAAATGAGTAACATGACTGACAGTGTCCGACCCCGACGGAAGGAAACCGTTTGCATTAAGAAGTGGGGAATTCACGACCTCAGGACAAAAGACAAAAACGCGACAGACCGATTCAGAACGGCCTGAGGCAACGAATGACAACGGCACTATTGAGTGAGAAGCGCCAGTCGAAAAAACGGAGCGACACAAATTACGACTCTTGATTGCGTGCTTGTCGTTCGGTCGCTGAGCACCGGAAACGGCACTTCCACATGCATGTGAAATGGAGCTGGAAGCCGTGGGGTTGGTTCCTGTGAGGAAAATGGTCGAAATAAGGGTCGTAACAGCCTGATGTCGCGTTTTGCCTCGACATAACGACGGTTTTATGGGAATTAGGGGGAGGTGATAAGAGATTTCGGTAATTGGCATTGTTGGGGATGTTGTATCGTTTATTTTGCACGCTATGTTTACGTTTTTTGTGGGTAAAACATGTTTGAACTCCGTGTTTCACCAGTTTTGACAACTATCTTTACTTTTTCTTTGCCAACTTTACCGTTTTTGCCCCTTTATAACAAATAACAACCCCTCATGACCAAAAAACCCTCAGGCAATCTCCCCTGTCCCGCGCAGGAGCCAATGAGCTTCCAGCCAAGCAACAAATCTCAGCAAATGGCCTTCTTGCGCGTGCATATTTCAAGACTGCCAGTCCCTGGGCCGTCCCTCTCTCTAATTAGTTATTCATTTATCCCTTTTTGACTTCCCATTGCCTTCTGTTTCTGTATTACATGAAATACTGATGGTACCATTCATTCTTGGGCCCCCGTTTCTCCGAGCCATCCAAGACGGTCGTTATCGTCGTGTTCGTGGGCGCATCGCGACTTCCGCGGATAGTTTTATGACCTTGTCCGAAGTCCCATTGGGGGTCACAACTCATAGCAGAGCTAGCCGAGATGAGCTGGGATGCAATTGCAATTCCGTGGGCATTGCCGATAGTTACTTACAAGTGAGTTATGGCCGGGCTGTCAGTAAGGTTCTAAGTGGCTTCATTGATGGCTTTATTTACCCAAAAAATCAGATTCAACGATGTTACCGTCTAAGAAGTAGTGAATCTTGCGTTAATCTTTGGATTTCCTCATATTTGGCAGGCAAATATTTAGCCATCTCAATTCCCCTCAGGGATTTTGTCGCTTTTGTCCTTCGAAACCGGCCATCCGACCCACTCACAACCGAAAAAAAAACGTCTCTGTCAATGTGGTTTTTTCGTCGGTGCCTTCTGTGTAAGTAACCCCGTTTCGTTGCCTTCTTCATCTCACCCTCACCCCCAGAAGGCCCAAGTCGTCCATCTCCGGCCATCCGTGTTCGAGACTGAGCTGCCCTGCTCTGCAGCTGCCCCCTGTTTTTTAAAGACTGTCATTGGGCGGCAAGTCGCTTGAAGACCAACAAAACGACGACGGCCATCTTTTGCGGAAGCTCATCCAAGACCGATGAGCGTTTGCGGCAATACCCAAAAGGCAGACGTTTTTTCGCCCTTCTTTCTTTGCCCTTTACCAGTTTAACTCGAGTTCGACTGTCAAAATGGGTTTTAAAAAGCGGCACAACCATTGTCACCAATGATGCCGTCTGCGCTGATGTCTGTTGTCTCGCATGGTAACCAGAAAAGCGCCGACGGATCTCATCCCATCCCGGAAGCGCGTAAGCTGCCTTTGTTCTTTGGAACTTTTGGGAGTTACAAAAAATGGTTGGTTTGATGTTCTTTTCGGTCAAACTGCCTGGTATACATCAACTTTTTTGCCCTTAAAAAACGCTAACCCTGCTCCAAAGGACAACCAGACAGCCAATTTTGCAACAATGGTGATAAAAAAAAACTGACACGAAGTCATGATACATGTCAACCCTGACGTGAAAAATGTAAAACAGTTCTTTTTTATGTTGAAGTGATTGAAAATGCGTATGGATGGCAAATCTGAACTGATGTTATCAATTAAGAAAATAATTGAAGTCGAAATTGGCAGGCCCGGAAGGAAAACATTCCACTTCATACCGTTACACAGGGACTGGTAGCGGCCGTCAATTCCCTTAGCAGTTCGGTTCCGTAGCGGGTTTCACAACAATCATCGTGTCTGTGTTTCTGTTTGGTGGCATTGGCCTTCGCGGACGGCGAACGACACGGATAATTATGCTAATCCAATCAGCTCGCAATGCTAGTCGGTACCGCTCTACTTTTATTTTCGACGTTCTGGCTGGATGGTTGACGAAAATGATGAGGACCATGGACATTGGGATTGATTACGGGGCTGTGGGTTAGTGACCCATCGATTTTGGAGGTAGATTACGGTAGTTTTTGAGGGATAATGTTGTATTTTAAGTTTACCGAGGCAGAACATCTTTGAAGGCGTGAACATTTTTGAATGATATTTTGTTTCATTTTGTTAAATTAGTTTTTTTCCAATTGAAATTCTCGTATTTTTAAGCCGACTGTTCAAATGCAGTTCATTTTGGGCCTAAATTTGAATAATCTCACGTTCGCAATCGCAACATTGCAAACACTCTGTCAATCCAGCCCTGCGGCCTTCTATTCGATTCACAATCATGTCCTTCCCTCATTTCGACTCTTCCACTTCCATACAATTGATAGCCAGCCCGCATCCAAATATGGATAGAACTGTTGGCTCAGCGGTCTGTACAAACGATTACGAGTCCACACCCTGTCCTGTTTGGAGGCCCCCTATTTTGTGGAAGTGGAAACCGTTGCGGCTCCAGGTCCTCTGGAGGGGCTGTAAAGGTGGTGGAAGCCAGCACAGTCGAAAACAGTGCAATGGTGGGTGATTCGGTCCTTTTCCCGACCGCGACCGTCTAAAATGCCTCGAGCAAACATGGAAAACTCTTTTTGCCTGTATTTGGAGGGCTGCGTGGTTAGTTGGGGTTTGCAATGTGGGGGTTGTACAAGAGTGAGGTTCGATTGGGACTGTTTGGAGATGCGAATCGCGAGATTATTAAAAATGAGATCATCACAACTGTGAATTCCAAAAGTTAGAGACTCCCTCTCAATTGTAAAACAAAACTTTCCAAACCGTTTTCGACTTAACTTCTCAATCTGATTGATGCCCTCCGTCGCGCACCCTTCTTGACAGCCACCCAAAGACAATATCAGCCCCTCCACTTTCAGAGACTTCCCAAACCACTTTGACGACTTCATCATCAAATTCGCGCCTTTCACTCTCGAATTGCGTCCACAGCGACTGATGCGACCCTCAGATAATGTCAGCCTATTTTAACTTGGCAACTTCGGGCCTTCAAAACAATGTCCTCATCATTCTATTTCGGTGGAGTTGCCGACTTTTACGGACCGGACCCCATCGCATTTCGTCAGCGTGACTAATACAAAAGTTTCATCAGCGCTCCCATCAGCATTTGGGAAATAAATAAAATTCAATCGTGAGTTTTTTCCGGGGTCGTTGGTGTTTCCGTTCGAGACCAGCCAGCCCCAATCGGTTTTCATTAACTTTTTTTTTCGGTTTGGTTTCGTGTTTGGGAGAGTGGGCGGGTTTTGCAGCGAATGTATTCCCAAATTTAGACGACTGGCATCCTTAAATTACGCTTTCATGCCGTTGGGGGCTTCTAGCTAGACGGAAAACCGAACGAACCCCGGGCTTCAGTAATGACATTAACAACGTCATTGTGGTGTGCTTCTCCTCCGACGCAGGTGCCGTCGGGACTGCTGGACACTGACCATATTGCTTCTACCGTATGCCCCGGGGGTCTTAAGTGGGTGCATCGGTACAGATGACTGAGGGGCTCATTGCGCAACTGGCTGGAGACCCATTTCCGGAAGTCGGTAGCCCCGGATATTGCTTTCGGCTGGGTGTGCTCCTTGCCTTAAGTGGGTTGTAATGAGTCTTTTTTGTCGTCTGGACCGGACCATCTTTGTGCTGGCCAATGGTGCCAAAAAATGAATGAACCGAAGAAAAATGGTCTTTTTCGAGCCTTATGCCCTGGGGCGAACGACCGATTGCAGGGTGCATGCAGATTAGTCATTTTCGGTTTGAAGCGTTCCCGATGGGTGGCTTTTGTCATGGACGTCGTCGTTCGTCGTTGCTGTTGAGTAAGAACCGAAAACCGATGCAGAAAACTTACTTTCCTTCTGGCCCCTGTTTCGGTTGGCTCACTTCACTTCGTCAGACCAATTTCGCTACCACAAAAGAGGGGCGGAGCCGAATTCGACCGACGACGATGCCATCGTCCGCGGATGCCCCGAGGGAACTGTAAAGCGAAGTCGTCGTCGGTCCTCGGAGCGAGGGCCCGCATTTCTCGCTGCGGTCGCCATCGGTTTTCGGTTTCGAATGCACCCGTCTTCTCATCGGGCTTTTGTTCCTCTCCACCCCATCAAAGGGTTAAAGTTGGTCTTGCTCCAGGCACTTTGAATCCCATCCATGTTGTCTGACCTCACTGATTACGAAAACAGACCCCACACAGGATGATGAAATGTCAGACCTATTTTGACAGTCCTCTAAAACAGCCGCCACTTGTCCCATAATGCCCCTGGCTGGCTGGCCCTGATCACCTGGAGCTTCCCCTCCATCACCATAAGTGCGATAATCCGTCAATTTCGGACGCTCTTTCTGGCCTATGCTCGCCGACCGTACCGGATTAACGAACCAGCCAACCGTCGATTTTCGTCACCGTCGCAATCCAGCCCCCAAAACGCGGATTCAGGCCCTTTGGCTGGAAGTGGAATCGCA
This sequence comes from Panagrellus redivivus, assembly GCA_000341325.1. NCBI lineage: Eukaryota > Metazoa > Nematoda > Chromadorea > Rhabditida > Panagrolaimidae > Panagrellus > Panagrellus redivivus. The sequence goes on along the minus strand of KB455473.1, from coordinate 155,010 downwards.
GTCGGCTCCGAGCTATTCAAGGCATGAGTGATCGGTGCTTCAAAAGCGTTGCATTTAATACAAAGCGTACAAGCGCTTTGTTTTTCGAAAATTCATACTTTTTCCATTTAAACTTTCTATGAGTCAAAAACTTTACTTTTTTACATCAATGCGCTTACATCTGAAACACGCAAGACCAAGGATGAATAACATTCACACCTTTTTGTGATACCAGTTTCAAAAACCAGACCGTCCTCCCACTATTTTTTCGATTCCTTCAATTGATAGCTTTCATCGGCGTCCAAAATTCCATCAGTCTGTCTCCCGTTTTTATTACTACACGCGTTCCAAGCGTTCCTCGTCTCATCAATTCATTGCTGGTTCGGTTCGACACCCATATTTACTGTACTGTGTCGCCATCCCCTCAGGCATACCCATGTCCGAAATGGGGGTCTGTGCGTGTCCCATTGGCAGGAAGTCGGGGTAAAAAAAGCCGGCGACAATGTCCTTGCGGACAGCTCAACAAGTCTATGTTCAAAGGGCCGTTAACTGTTGCACGAAGAGGATTTTACGATCTTTTTTAAGGAGTGAAAAACATTTTTAAAGGGTTTCGGTAGCGGGGTTGAGCTTTTAAGTCGGAGAAAAAGTTAAACGAGAAAATTTAATAAAACATTGAACAATTTGCATAACTTTATAAGTTTTGCAACTTTGCAACCTGCAATGTGAGAAGCTCCTAACCCACGCCCCGCCCCCTTTGGCCGAATGACTCGAATTTTACGCAATACATTAGCCGAGCCGAACTAAAACTTTTGCACTCTATACCCATTTTTCAATCGCCACGCAATTGCCATCGGCACTGGAGCTCTCCTCGGATCTCAAAAAGCGTTTGCCAGCGGGTCCGACTGAGGGGATGACTGGGCGACGATCGCCCCGGGCAGCGGGGGAGATGCAAGCCTTGAGGCGCAGTCCGAGGCGTTCGCTTGAGAGTCAAGTCACATACACGCTTAACGGCAGCCCCAGCCTCCGAACGACGAACGACCACGACAAAGGCGCAATGACGACGTTGAAAAAATGAAAGCCCTAGTACTGCCTATCCGGAGGGGGTTCTGTTGGACTTTGAAATGTTTATTATCGATTTTTTGAACGGGTTGGGATATACCAGAGCCGTCGGAACTCTTGTCTGGGGTTAAGGCAGACGACTGGCACATGGTCAAGTGCAAGCTTATCTTAGCATTTGGGGCGAGGTGGCGAGGTTTTTGGTCTGACAGCATGCATGGTGCTGATGGCCGTGATGAAGTGAATGGGTTTGTTTATGTTAAGCGACTTTAAGCATGTGTACAAACATGTGTCGCCTTTTTGATCCGAGGGGGTTATGTTTGACACTTTTTTGATATTTTAACGACTCTCACGATTTTCAATTGAGACTTTTCCATCCCATTCCTCAAAAAAATTGAATTGATATCCCGTCCGATTAACGAACGATCGCCTAAAGCCATCCTTCCGCCTCGGGGCGTTATTTTGATCCTCGTTCGCTGGCCACAAGGCACAGCTCCATCAATCATCACACCTTTTCCCTCCGGTTTTTCCTCTTTTTGATCCCCTTTAAGCTTATTTTCAAAGTTTGAACATGTTCTGTAATGTATGTATACTTTTACATCGCCCTTCCATTGAAACTTGTAACATTTCAACGTTTTCCTCGATTCCCAAAAGCGTCCATGCCTCAGAAATGTATACGAATTTTGTCGGGAGCGCTTCGAGACTTGGACGAGTCACAATTTTCACGTTCGAAAGCGTCGGCGCTCCTTGTTATCACTATTCATGCTGATATTTTGCACTTTGGAAGGCGTTTTCAGCGCACGCCCACGCATGGTTACGTCCAGCAAACGATGGTTAGTAAGCTGTGCCGGTGATTGTTAACTTTTTCTTCCCCGAAAAATTTCAACGATATCATTTTCGTTTTAAATTTCGGGGTAGAGTCATCTGGCTTCCGTATATGGTGCTTTATAATCGGTCGTGAAACGACGTGAAACATGTGCAACGTGATTATTTCCCCCGCTTTGGGGTGTATCAATGCACTCTTACATGTTTTCATTGTTTTGATGGGAGCCTTCTATGAACCTCCGCGTCGGTTTCGTGACAATGAGTGATTTAGTAGCTAGTATCTTTGAACTATTTTTGTTTTTCCTTCTTTTGCGTCGTTTAAATTGTCGCGCTTTGAAGGCTTTTCAAAACCGACAGACCCGCACTAAAACTAAGTTTAGTTTTCGCCCCATCGTTTTCGTGAAACCAGTTGACTGGCGGATGGCTGGAGAAACCGGGCTGATGCCCACCCCGTGTCCATCATCCTGGCGAGCAAAATCATGCAAAGGAAGATCAGCGTGGACGATACATCCTCTCCTATCCCCCAGAAGACAAGACTTTGGAAGTTGCAGTTGTTGGAATCGGTCGAAAGTGTCTGCTTCTCCGCGTGCCTGCGCATCCGAACGGATTAGCTATGTCTTTTCGGGTTGACTTTGACTTCATTCCGCCCCCGCAAAGACTTACTTCTGCAAAACCCCCAATTGCGGTTACATGTTTTCAAAGGGCTATTCTATTCTTATGCTTTCGTGAAATTTGCAAAAGAACCCGAACCCTAGGCCGTCCTGATCGACAGGTTTTAGATGAAATGGCTGCGTCTGCGCGATGATCAGTGACTGTGTCGCTCCGCATCGGAGCGATCGCAAAAGCACGCGTGCGGGACGAGGTTTTCTGTAATCTGATTAACCCTTATACACGAGAAGAACGCCAAATTCGATTTGGAATTTCAATCGGAATCAGGGTCCGAAAGCGTAGAAATGGCCGCTTTTCCTCATCAAAATTCATGAAGCTTACCGTACCGCGATTATGACAACGCTTTACACAATATTATAGGTTTTGACATCATAAAACAATCAAACACCCCATTGCCAGTTTCCACGAAGCCCTTATCTACCCTATACGATCATTCAGCGCCGTCGCATTGCCGCGCAAGTCCGCCACCAAGAATGACATATCACTTTCTGACCGCCCAAGTAAGACATATCCCCCTCTCCTTCTTCGGCGTTGACCATTTGTGAAAAGAATAGATCCAAAAAAGGCGGTTGGCCGATGTCTCCGACAACCGTCGGATGCCCTTGAACTCGCATCTCCATGCAAAGGAAGGCGTTCGGAGGCCATGCATGGCAGCCCTTCGCCGAAGCGTGGGCGAAAAAGGGCATTCTATTGGGGCCTTCTTTTGCGATCTTACTTTCTTGCAACTTGCAATCGATTCAATCTTCGACGTAAAGTATAATTTCACTTTTATTGTTTCGCGAATCGAAAAAAGTCAGCAAGCTTAACGGAATGAAAGCCGTTTATCTATTTTAAGCCCGCATTTTATAGCCGTGATAGTGCGTTATCAGTTCATCTTTGAGGTTTTTTTGCTTCACCGGGTGTTGATTAGGGTCAGTGCAAGTTTTTTGAAGCACCGGAACTGGTGATTTTACTTATAGGTTTTGTTTTTAGAAATTTGAATTGATTGATATATCGTATCGATGCTTGAACCCCAAAAGTACAATACCCCCAATTGACACTTTCGCTGTCGCCACCGTCATTGCCACCCCAAACGTCAACATCGCCGCCCCGACATTAAGAAGGGTATTCAGGATCGCCGCCGCCGTCACGCACGACGCGACCAAGGTTATACTGGCAGCGGGACACCCCGACGCACACTTTCCGTTTGCGTCGGCCCGAGCCACCGACAGCCAATGTGCAGGCAATGATGACAACATCATTTTAATTTTATAACTTTTGTTAAACGTAAGATACAAAAGCGCGGTTTGGCTTAAACTGTGACTAACAAGCTTGTGCTCCTTTCTATGTGACGTTTTTATATTTTACCTTAGGCCTTGGACCCTGAGGGCACATTATTCCTTACCCAACGGTTAAACCCAAATAACTTTGGTAAACAAGCGCCTACAGATGTCTGGTTGGGCTTAAATTACTTCTCTTAATCTAGACCATACGTTAATCGGTCGATCCTATGTCAAATTTACAGTTTCTTGGAGATAGGATCTTAATTCAAAAAATTTCGTCGAAATGTGGTGCCTTTAAACCCAAATAACTTTTTTCAACATAGTGATACTATAGGTTCCATATACCAAATCTGAAAGCTGACATGTTGTTGAACAGTTTTATCGGTAGAACCTATAGAAAATGTTCATTTTAATGATATTAAACTTCGAAAAACGCCAAAACGTTGAAAAAGTGCTCTTTTTCACGTATAGTCTAAAACGTGTCAAAATTAATATTAGAAACCCCGGTTTGTTGAGAAAGACGCAAAAGATACTGAAGTGTTCGATTCTGGGTAGACATAAGGTTTAAAACGCTAATAAAATTTTAAAACTATTTAAATGTACCCAAAATCGTGTTTTTTGAAATCGAGTGCACTTTTTTCGGTATAGCGGCAAACGGTCATTTTTTGGTTTTGAAACTCGAGATTGCTGCATTAGGGGTATCAGATACGGTAAATTCACTTTTTCGCGTGAAATCCAGCGTAAGTATTGATTTGCGCGCGCAATGGCAAAAAATGACACGAAAAGTGGGGGTTTTTCGCGCGCGCCCTGTAAAACGAAGAAGGGGCGGTGTTTTGTTCTTTCGGTGAAAACAGGGGACTGGTCGCGTCGTGCACGCTGCGCAACTCTCGAGAGTTCCGTTTTTCCGTTTTGGAAAATGCAAATCAAATCGGCCATTGAAACGATCGGCATTCATTGTCCTCGAGAGTCTGGCTGGCGTGCGGCAAAAGTCCCCCTTTTCGACATCGATACTGTCAAGGATGTCTTCTTTTTGGTCAACATGAGTCACGCGGACGAGCTTTCCTCCTTCCAATCGAACGTGTATCATACAAAAGTTCCTTTTTTTCCGCGTTCTTTCCATGTACGGAAATGCGTTTTTGCGCGCTTTGCTCACTCACCTTTCGCCCTGGGGCCCCTGTGATTGTCGTTGGTCGTTGCCGCCAGTCATCGACAACACAAAACTTGGAACCCTAACCAGTCAGGCAGCCGCCAGCCTCGCCACAGGCAGTATGGCGGAACGCGTCGTCCATTTACAGTGACGGTGCAATCGTTTGAACAGACGCAGGCGCACCTTGTGAATGGGAATGAGTTTTCTAACTGATTACGATTTTGGAAAAAAAAGTTGAAAAAGAATTCAAGGGTGTGGGGACTCGAACCCAAGGGCGTGTTGATACAATATTGCGGGGGTTTTTGCCTTCGCCGAACTTGCGAAACGTGCAGCGCCACTTTTTCTCACCTTATCTCAAACGCCCGTTTCGCGCACTGATTTCAATCAATACAATGACATACCGGTCTAGTGGCCAGCCAGCCAGCCCAACTCCGGCAGTCATCATGTGAAGGAAGGCGATGGATAGGTGCAGTTATGCGACAAAACTGGCTGTCATCACACGCCCTTGCTCCTCGGGGCCCTCTGACGCCCCCATCATGTGCATTTTGGGGAATGAATGAGAGGCAGGGCCTTTCGCGCATTTGCTCCGTGGTTTGACATTGTCGTTGTTGTTGCCTTGCCTGGGGGTCCTCGTTGCGCTTGACGCCCCATCGGTGGTTCTCCCCCTTCCACAGATACGACAACGACGACCACTCTCGCGAGTAACGTGTTTGTGTTGCGTGTTTCGCGGAGAGCGCCAAAGGCGATTACTGCCACAGCTTGTCGGGGGTCGCGTCATACGTCGCGTCGCCACCACGGCCACACATCGATTGATCATTCCCATTCCGTGTCGTTCGTGATCAAGACTGTCCCCGCCCCATCATGGGCTCGCGTGAACATTGTGAAATCCGCGCGTGTTTGATATCAACTTGGAATTGTACCCATTTTCGTGTCGAGATCAACTTATTATGTCGATTTTGCAGACGGATCCTTCGTCGACAGCCCCGGGCACGGCACTCCTTTCTCTCTAGAGGTTCTCCGCGCCGCTTCTCCGCTGTACATACGTTTCCTTCAGCGCGTTGCTTCTTCGCTCTCTGTTCTTCTTGCCGCATCTGTAGTGCCACCCCCCGCCAACTCCATTCTCGCTTCTGTGCAGTCGCCGATGTTCGACGAGAACTCCAACTCGACGACGGCCTCCGCGGCGACTCTCGCTGCCCTCGGCGCCGCCGCTGCCACCAGCTCCGCCAACGTCAACCCCACGGCACCCAACAACGTCAACGCTGTCGCTGCTTCCGCTGCCTCGGGCGCTCCCGTCAATCAGACCCATATCATGTCCCAGCTCATGAACGCCAAAGATTCCCGCTGGCTCCAACTGGAAGTGTGCCGTGAATTCCTGCGTGGTCAGTGCTCCCGCAACGATGTCGAATGCAAATTTGCGCATCCGCCTCCGCATGTTGATGTTCAGAATGGCCGGGTTACAGCTTGCTATGATTCGATAAAGGTAGGCCTGTCTGTCATTTCATGATATATTCGTACAGTGTCCAATTTCCTTCCTCCGCTCGAAGCCATTTTTGATTGAATTTGCGATCACAATGCCCCCGGCTGACACACGAATCACGTCCATCAGCCCTGTTTTCTCGACCATTTTTGTCAGTTAACCACGACAGTGTGATATATGCGCATACAGAAGCCATAGGGGTGTCATTGACACTTTTTGCGACCCCTTGTCTCAATTTATTCCGCGCCACTGATTGATGCCAGCGGCGATTGATGACTGACTGCGCCTCTGGCATGTGCATCATGATGTACATGCAGATGTAGTGGTCGCATCGAATCGGTCGGAAAAAAGGGAAAATCTGTTGTACACTTTCGATGCATCCATAACCCGCGCAATTTCTCTGTTGGAGGGTGAATTCGAATTCAAAGTCACTTTATAATCGAATCCCTGCGTATACGCATACCGATGGTATTTAACAAACGCCCTGAGGCGAAAAGCAACGGAGAGGCGACGACCCCAATTCGATCTGAGTTGGGTTGAGCTGCAACTTTGGTGTGCTTTTTGGAATGACAGAGATGCAATGGGGTTTTCACTTTCGTTCGAGGGATGCAAAAAAGTATTGAAAAATAACTACCGGAAGTTGACGTGAATCACGTACATTCTGATTGATCAAAGAAAGTAACGATAGCGTTTTTTGCAGGGCCGTTGCACCCGTGAAAACCCCAAATGCAAGTACCTCCATCCGCCCCAGCATCTCAAGGATCAGCTCCTCATCAACGGCAAGAACACCCTTGCCATCAAGAATCTCATCGCCACCCAGCTACAGAATAATGGTGCTGCCGCGGCACTTCAGCCCCAAATTCCGGTGAATCTCAGTCAGCTGCTGGTAAGCTTTTTTTAACTTTAACTGTCATCAATCAATAACCCGATCTTATCATCTTTAGCAACAACAACAACAGCAGCAACAACAACAGCATCCTGCCCTCGTGCAAGCCGTGCCCTTCCAGTACTACCCGCACCTCTTCCAATACCCCCTGATACCCCAGGGCGCAGCTGATCTCTACAGTGTTCAAGCGGTTGGTTTTACCTTTCCATTTTCATCGTATTTGAAACACTATCCAACCAAAAGCACGTTTTGTTTTACCCCGTTCGAAAAAGACACAAAAGTGTACCTCATTTTCGGTTTTATTATCATAAAAAATGAAAGCTTTCGTGGAATTTTGATTTTTGTTCCTACTTTCCTGCACTTTTGTTCTGTTCTGCCAGGATAATGACCTCCAAAACTGATTCCAATTACACCTACTTTCACTGTGCTATACACAGTTTTTCCGAATTGAATCCAAAAACGAATAATTTTGCTTCTTTTGGTTGGTTTTACACAAAAATACAAAATCAATAATTAGTTCTCGCGTATGTATTAGTGTTTTGTTCGTTCAGTGGTTCGTTCGTACTGTGACTTTTGTATTGTGTCGCGTTTGGTGGTCCCCCTTTTGCTCTTCTTAACTTTTTAATTGGCAAACTTTCAATTATAACCGTGCTGAGGCTATCCTTCAGCAATTAAATTAAAAATTAAACACAAATGTGTAAATTGACAATTGCCCGCTTTTTGATGATTGTTTTGTGGCACTTTTTTGTATTCCACTGCTAACTTGATGACACTGACCGATCACCTTCTATGCCCTGAGGGGATATGGTTAAGTTTGTTATGCACGTATCCTATGCTCTGCTGCTACTGTGACTGCGAGTTTTTCTTATTAATTACTGGCTTTTGTGGTCTTTTTGGATCGAAATTTGCTGTGCTGTGACATGCGCCCTATCCACTTTTTTGTGAACTTTTGATTACAGTATGGTTGACACACAGTACAGTAGCAGCGGGTCGGTGAAAAGCGCAAGTTGGGGGACCCCTCCAGGGCACGGTACGATGAACTGCAATGAATGATCGGATCACTCTTTATACGAATTCGGGAACCCCCTTTTCGGAATTCTATTTTTAATTTTGTTTTCTCTTTCGGTCGATTTCCTCTCGAAACCGTTTTCATCCGCTTTAGCAGCCGTCCGCGACTCTCGCCGCCCAGCAGCACTTGGCCCTGTACCAGGCCCAACAACAGCTCCAACAACAATCATCGACGAATCCGCTCCTGGCTGCCGTGCTCCAACAACAGCAGGCCGCGGCCCAACACGCCCAGCTCGCGGCTTCGCTCGGTGCTTCGCCTCCGTTGGCGTCGCTCGAATCGCGGAAACGCACCTATCGTGCTGCCGCTCTCGATGCCGGTGCCAACGGCGGTGACTCCTCGACGGCCAATGCTGTGGCTGCGGCCGCGGCTGCTGCAGCCGCCGCTGCCTCCGGAGGTACTAACACCCCTTCGACGTCCATTGCTTCGGGCATTCAAGCCGCTGCTGCCGCTTCCGCAAGCACCGACCCTGCCATGGCTGCTGCCATCCACCAGCAAATTCTAATTGCCGCTGCGGTACTCTTTTTTTGACACTCCGATTCCCCGGGGCCCCGGGGAACCGAAAAGACACTACCAAGACAACCCCCTTTTTCCCAAACCTTTTTCAAGCTCACACAATACCAATTAAAAACGGTTCAAAAACGATCCATCCCAGTCCAAACCCATCGGTGTCCTTTCTTCTTTCGCCTTTGATCAGTTTTAAACAACCACACATTTCCCAACCAACTCCCCCCGGAACATTCCTCTATGCTACAGTACTACTACCTCACAGCTACAGTATGCCAGCTAGTTCGCACACATCATTATATATATTGATTTTACCTTTTTTTGCCGTAGTTCGATATTTTCGCAACTTCAAAGCAAAATCCTGTGAAAGTGTTCCTCAAAATCGCTAACCCTTGCCGGTATACGGTATACCGCCTGCCAATTCAATTTCCTGTGGCTTTTTGACTGCTTCATTTTTGGTTTTAATTGTCGCATTTCGGAAGCGCTCTGAAATCACGCGTAACCCGCCATCGCTGATGGTCGTAGTTTCGCTTAGGTTTGGTTTATTGAGTTCTTTTCTATATATTTTACATACGGTTAAGTTGAACCAACTTTTTGTGGTATTTAGATTGTGGTTTTGTGGATATTATTAGCATTATCGCTGTCCTTGCTTCTAAAACTGCCTCTGCGAGCGTGTTTTTTTCGGTATTTTTTGTCCCACAGCAAACGCTTCTTTTTGAAACCCTTCTTTTTCGGTTAATTAACAAGTATTTTTTCTTCACGATTGAAACATGCGCTGTTTTGAATATTGCTTCTTCGCGCCCATGCCGAAACCGCTTTTATTATTGCTTCTTTAATAACTTTAATGTTAATTTAATGGGATACAGTACGATAGCGAGCATACTGTAGGATACTGTAATGGGGATACTGTAGATTGTTTTGTAGAGGAGAAAAGCTAGCTTTGGGGATTGGGTTTTTACTGGAGGAGGGATTTTAACAGTTGGATTTGGGCTTGAACTAATCAATGGTTGTTGGTTTCAGGCTAACGGTGGCCCCATCCCGATGAAGCGCCCTGCGGACAAGAACGCGACAGCCGGCATGCCGATGTACTCGCCACAAGCTGCGGCCGCTGCAGCTGCCGGCAACTTCAACCCGTATCTGCCGATCCCGGGCTACATGCCGGCCGTGTCGTGTCAGTACTTTTTGTCATAAAAAACAGTGTTTTTTGGGCTGAATTTCGGTTCATAAAGTGTAAACACTTGACCCCCAAAAACTGTTTCTCTGTCACAACCCCCTTCTCATCTCATCATGTCGTTGCAGTCGGGCAGCCGTCACTTCCGCCGAGGTTTTGAGCCGTAGCTGCAGATTCGAACTTGGACTGAGCCTCGTCTTTCCCCACACCAGAATCCCGTTCCCTCGATGCGAGTCACCGCCGATGATGATCATCCCGACCCAATATGCAGATATAAGTTATATTCCTCACACGATCCTTCCCTCCTTCTTGCCAAACCCACATCGTTGTAAGCGGATTCCGTCCATCGAAGCCCCCCCATCCGTCCTCCCTCTTTTCTCCGTCCATCCTTCTTCAATACAGTGATATTTTCTTCAGTTATTGGTGCTATCTAAGTGTGTTAATTGTTAAATTGTTTGTTTTGTTAAATTTAAATCTAAAGTTTTTTTCTTCAAATCTTTGTCTGGTTACTGTGCCACGCGCCCCACGGGTCACAAATGCAAGACTGTGCTTACTTGGTTGCGCGGCCGCCGTTCGACCCATCCAACCTACCTTATCATTGTCACTGATTCGAAATTCGCCGACTTTTCTCATAGTATTTTGCAATTTGACAATCCCTTTGAAAAAATAAATTCGCCGCAAAGAAAGATCAGAAAACAACAAACACGCTCCTTGTCACTCGGTTTCCAAAACCAATGTTCCGTCCAATCCTCTTTTACTGATTTCAAGTTAGCCAAAATTTGTACTAAACTTCTTTAAAACAGGTTAAAATCGTTTTTAAGTCTGTCTCTTGTTTTTGTTGTTATTTTGTTTGTTATTCATTTGCATACTGTACAAGTCACTTTTCAAACTATGGTCGTGCATCCCCACAATTCTCAACTCACATCAAAAAGATATTTTAAACACACACACTCGATCAACGTGATATTAACATTTTGTCCAAAACGTGGATGATATTACCCTTTTTTTCATTCCGTTGAACCCCCGCCATCCCTACTTTTCGGCAGTTTTTCTCTAATCCGTCCTCTTCATCATGGTACGCGTCTTTTCAAAACTTTTGTAGCGTTTTTCTCTTTTGGAATCCATAAAACGGTGAATTGTCTCCCTTTTTGTTGTAAAAAGCGCAGATAGAAAAAGTTGTCTCTGAGTGACCCCGTCGTCCAAACTTTTCTTAACTTTGATAAAAATAATCGAAAAAGCAGTGATCCTTCTAGTGATAAAATTGTGATGATTCTTTTTGGTAGTTGTATTTTTGGTGTTTTCTCGCGCGTTGTGAACAACGAAAGATAAATAATTGATTCAAATTTGGTGTATTACAAATGGAATTACATACACAGAGTGTGGTGCCAACAAAAACAAGCGATAAATAAGGTGAATTGAGATCGGAACCAACGGGAAGATCGGATCGGATCAATCAGGGCTCGAGTTCGCCGAGGAAAATCTGCTTGTCGCTGCCGGCGGAGAGAACTGGAATGAAAATTTGAAAGTAAACTGTACAATTGAAAGAAAGAATAACTTACGGATGGGTTCAACTGGATGAAAATCGGTCGCATTCACGGATCCCTGATGTCCCGGAAGCTTGTAGACGATCTTCTTCGACTTAAAGTCCCAAACGTACGAGAATCGATCACTGGAGCCCGCTGTGACCCATTTGCCATCACCGGACCAGCCACATTTGAGCAGATTCTTCTCGAAATTGTGCTGATGGCCACCGTAGACGCCGACGAGACGGTCTTGATGCGCGAATGGACGGACATCCCAGGCTCGCGCTGTGCAATCCATCGAATTCGAAAGAAGGTATTCACCTTTCGGGCTTAAAGACAGTCCTGTGATGGAATCAGTGTGGCCCTGCAAATCAAAGACGCGTTCCTGTTTCCGGAGATCCCAAGCATGGATGGTGTTGTCGATGCCGCCGCCAAATGCCCAATCCGAAGTATCATTGAAAGAAACGCCCAAAACCGCGAAGTTCTCAAAGTTCGCAATAGACATGGCGGCTTCCTTCTTCCTCATATCGTGGACATGCAACATGCCATCATCGCCACCAGATAGGACAAGCGCGGGTCCTCGTCGAGCAGGATGGCAAGCGTTGACGATTTCTGTGTGGGTTTTGAAGTTGCGGAGACATTTTCCGGTTTCCAAATCCCAGGCTTTGACGGTCTTGTCGGTCGAGGAGGAGTAGATGGTCCTAAAACAGCCTTTATTATCATAAAATATATATGAAAAGAGGCTTACGTTTCATCACGGCTGAATTGAATGTCAGAGATGGAGCCCTTGTGCGCCTTGATGGAAGAGAAGTTTTCGCAATCGCCGTACGTGCTCCAAAACACTGAAATCGATCCAACATTGAGTATATACATTTGTGTAAAGTCTTAGCAAAGAACTTACAGATCTTCATATCAAACCCAGCCGACGCGAGGAACCTTCCATCAGTAGAGAATCTCGCCGTGTAGATTTCGCCCTCATGGCCCGTTAACAGCATAATCTGGGACTGCAGATTCGAATGTCTTCGCGGCCCGGTCTGTTCTTCATTAACGACGGCAACAACTCCATCATATTTGGCTCGTTTGGCTGAAACATCGAATTTTATATAATAAAACCCGTAAAAAGACAATGAAAAAGAAAATCGAAACCTACCACTGGGAACCAGTGCCGAATAGTCTGCGGGGCGCTTGTAAACGTCGGTCATGATGCCGGTGATAGTTTAGAAGAAAATAAGGGGGAGTTTATCGATGATAAGGGCGTCAAAATCCGGAAAAGATGAAGCAACGAAAGCGTCGAAAAAAGTGCGCAGAAACGCGACGAGGGAGGCCGTGCACTCTCATAACGAAAGGCGCACAGCAGGGTGCACGCGATCAAGCTTGCATTTCCAATAACAAAAAAGCTGCCAGCAACTTCCCGAAACTTGTTTCCAGTCTCTCCCCTTTTCAACCACCCCTTCCATCTCCGATCGCCATGTTCGTGACCGCGGCCGGTATGGAGGTCCCGGAACACATTTATGTTAACGGAGGCAACTCCGGTGGCCGTCATCGCGCCAAACACAACAGCTTCAGCGGCAGTGGCATCAATGATGGCGTCGCAGTCCGGGAAGACATGCGTGTGCCAGATCGCATTGTCCTCGGTGGTGGAGATACCCATTATGCGAGTCGTCAAGCCCCTACCGAAGTCATGGCGGATCAGGTTTCGTCTTTACCGAAATTAGTAAGTTTCGAAATCGCTCTGCATCATTGCATGTCGAAATTTATATAAAATTTTCAATGCTTTAAACTTATTTGGTGTTTCATATGTTCCAGAACCACGGCGAGGTCCCAGCCGTCATCACGGCGAATGACCTTTATCAGCACGAGGCTACAAATACGTACAGAAGCAATGCCGCCATGAGTGTACGTTTTTTGTGTTTCTTTTGTGGAATTTGAACTAAAAAGTGAGGCAATTCCAGGATACCAGCATTGCCATCGATGAAAACCCTCTCCGTGAACTCAAACTGATGCGACGGCAGCTGGGACGACTATCCACAAGGGTAATGCAGCTCGAGGACGAGAATGGCCGAAGGAACACTCGTGAAACGTCGCTTTGGATCACACTTATCGGTTCGATCGCGGTCATTGTGACACTGCTGACCCGGAAAAACTTCCGCTTCTGATTGGAGAGATTGAGACACATTGAATGACAACGGGAAAATGCCGCCATTGGGAACTGAACTCGACGCATCCTTCAAAAATGTACACACCCACTGTTTTAATTTAAAAAATGTTTGCGGCTAATTTCTGTTATGTAAATTGTTTGTTTGACTCGGAATAATGTGGATTTGAAAGCGATATATTTCGATAGAACGGTGGAAATAGAAAAGTTTTGATCTCTTCAAAGGTATTTTTCAACACGAGGGATAGAGCATTGGACTTTGAGTGTTGATCGCCGAAGGCGGGTTGAGACAGACTATGCAATTTGTAGTCTAGTTCGACGTAGACAAGTGATAGGGGCCATTGAACACCCATAATTTGCAGCTTTTCGTGGCCGCGATCAGCAGATTCCCCATGACTCCCGCCTCAAATGGCGTTGTTGGCCTCTTCTTTCGACGCAGCTTACATGGTATGGTTTTAGTTTGGTTGATAGGTTTGTCTGATGGCGCTCAACTTTGTAGACAGTGGGAAAGCGGGTAAATTTGTGAAAATCGGCGATGTCAAAGCGCCGATTCGGGATGCTGCGAGGCCGGAATTGGTCCCCATTGGATACGGTAGGCTGGAATATACATTTTAATGTGCTTTATATATCCAATTATAGCCGATAAGAACGCCCCACCAGCTATAGTCAGTGCATTGAAGTGGCTTCTTCAAAAAGATGCCCTCCAACAAGACGTTTTCCTCATCGGCGTCCCCGGAACCCTGCGAACTTCCGTCGTCCTTGCCTATTTGGAACTCTGTAACCGTGAATTCGAGTATCTTGCCGTCACACGAGACACCACAGAAGCCGATATCAAGCAGCGACGTGAAATCCACAATGGAAGTGCGCTCTATTCGGATTTGTGTGCCGTTAGGGCGGCCCTCCATGGCAGGGTTCTCGTCATTGATGGCGTCGAAAAGGCCGAACGCAACGTCCTTCCGATTCTGAACAACCTTCTGGAGAACCGTGAAATGCAGCTCGATGATGGCCGGTTTTTGATGGCAGCTGAGAAATATGATAAACTGCGTGAGGTTGGATGGTTTCAACTTTTCAAAAGGGGTCATACTGTAGCTTTCAGAAATACTCCGAAGCCGAGCTGTCCCGAATGAAACTGGAACGCGTTTCCGAGAACTTCCACGTCATTGCCCTCGGAATTCCGGTCCCAACCTTCAAAGGGCATACGCTTGACCCGCCGTTGAGGTCGAGATTCCAATGCCGGAATCTGACAGAACTCCCATTTGCGACCATGAGTGAATTGTGCCATTTCTTCGCTCCACAAGTGCCTCGGGATAAGCTGAACAATTTGTTGGCTC
Source organism: Panagrellus redivivus (assembly GCA_000341325.1). NCBI lineage: Eukaryota > Metazoa > Nematoda > Chromadorea > Rhabditida > Panagrolaimidae > Panagrellus > Panagrellus redivivus. The sequence goes on along the minus strand of KB455473.1, from coordinate 139,956 downwards.
TTGTTTATGGGCTGAATTCTCAGAAATATGAGGCGAATTCATCCGTTGCTTTGCCTCTGTTTCCGACGGATATGTTGGTGAAGGCCGTTCGGATCTGGGTACGGTACTCTTTTTGGTTGATTTGCCTTACAGATGCGTTTTCAGAACCAAAACCCGGTCGCCCCCGAAGAAAAGATCCTAAAACTGTGCTACCCGACGGAAACAATCCTAAAAACCGACACTCAGAAGCCCGTACTCGACGAATTCATCGACAAATTCGGCTGCACTCCCGAGAAAACCACCAAATCACCGTCTGATAAGCTAACCCAAGTGTCCTTGAATCCAGCGAAACATTCTGCCGATGTTGAAGCGACACTTTCCGGAAACCCGACGACTTTCACAACCCCAGCTGGCCCCTTTGCCGACGGCGAAGGCCCTGCGACTCGGCATGACTACGTTTCGACTCCGGCTCATGAAGCCCTTCTCGCTGATCTTGCATTGACGCATTCCGTATCCGATTTCGCGTTACTTGGTGCCCGTGGAGCCGGAAAGACGACCATAATCTCTGAATTGGCTCATCGTTTGGGGTACGTGCCCGAGACGGTAGTCCTGTATCAGGACATGAATTCTCGGGAACTCGTCCAAACGAGACGCATGCTTCCGAATGGCGACACAATATGGGAGGATTCTCAGCTTGTGCGAGCTGCGAAACAGGGTGCACTCTGTGTTTTGGATGGAATCGAAAAGGTGCATTGGTCGACGGCTGAGATGCTTGGAAGCTTGATTCATCATCGGTACTTGCAATTGCCTGATGGTACGAGATTGATTGGAGCGTTGCATTATGATGCTCTGAAGACACGGACTGAATTGACTGATGAAGCGTTGGCAGAAAAGTGGGTTGGATACTGTAGTTTTCAGTTTCAATGGAAGTTTTTAGGGGCATTTACAAGATTGCCGACAACTTCCGTCTCGTCGCGCTCGGTGATGCCGAATCTGCCAATGGATCTCGATGGCTGAATGAACAACTACTGTCGCTATTCGTGTTCCACAGCTTGAAGCCAATGTCAATCAAAGAGCAAACAGCCGTCGTTGCGGACCTCGTTCCAGGCTCTGATCGTGCCATCGTTGAACGGCTGATTTCCCTGGTTGAACGCCTCCGCTCATCCCCAGATGCCGGCGTCCGTGGTGTCGCGGCATCTCTATCCCTTCGCAGATTGGTCTACATCATCCGTCGCCATACACAGAACCAGAAAGAAGGCATTTACGACGCGATTCACCGTGCAACCCTTGCTCGATTCATGCCCGGAATCACTCGATCAGCGTTTGAAAAAGCACTTTCCGAGGAAGGCATCGGTCCAGATTCACTGCTCCCAGACACCGTCGAACATGATGGCTGGCGGGAACGGTTATCCCATGCGGATAAGACTACTTCTGGGAATGAAAGCATGGTCCCGGACATCGTCTTCTTCGACAACAAGCAGCACATGAAAGTCATGAACGACATGGCGAAGGACTTTGAGCTCGGCTCCCATCTCCTTGTCATTGGCAATCAGGGCGTCGGAAAGAACAAGATCACCGACCGATTCCTTCAGCTGATTCAAAGACCCCGACAATACATGCAGCTCCATCGTGATACGACGGTCCAATCGCTCACTGTCCAGTCCACCGTGATCGACGGAATCTTGAAGCATGAAGATTCGCCACTTGTCAAGGCTGTTCGCGAAGGTTTGGTCCTTGTCGTCGATGAAGCTGATAAGGCTCCGTTGTATGTTGTCGCTGTTTTGAAGAGTTTGCTGGATTCGGGAGTACTGTATCTGAGCGATGGTCGGCGGATCCAGCCTGCTGATATGCCTGTGGATCCAACTATTGAAGCCATCCGTGAGTTTGATCTTTTCTGAAACCCTGCCTAAAGCCTACTTTCAGCGATCCACCCTGACTTCCGCCTCATCATGCTCGCGAATCGCCCAGGCTTCCCCTTCCTTGGCAACGACCTCTTCGCTGTTTTGGGTGACCTGTTTTCCGTGCATGTTGTCGACAATCCAAGCCGTGCTTCTGAGTTGTCCATGCTGCGACAGTATGGGCCAGACGTTCCACAAGATAAGCTGGATCAGCTTGTCGGTGCTTTCGATGAGTTGCGAGGGCTGTCCGATGGTGGTCTTCTGAGTTACCCCTATTCGACTCGTGAATTGGTCAACATTGTGAAACATCTACAGGTTGGTTACAATGTTTTGCTTTCTACAGTATCTAACTTCTGCCTTTTAGCTATTCCCCCACGATGCCCTGGCCGTCGTCGTCCGCAATGTCTTCGATTTTGACCTCTACTCCGCCGAAGCAACACGAACCATCGAAGCGGTCTTCCACAAGCATGGCATTCCAATTGGTACGGTGGATTCTAATGATAAGACTGATTAGTAGGCTTCGTTTTTGTAGTAATTAGCTGTTTTTGGTTTTGAATAAAGACAAATTTAAGCCTGACTTCTAAAGCACTTCTAACATCCAATTGATGATGAACGTTTTTAGGCATCAAAGACCCAGAAAAGCGTGTCTACTTAAGCAAGCAATTCGATTTGAAAGAAATCCGGACCCTCGGAACTTGGGGCGTAAAGAGCACTGTCAAACCTGGAGTTGTCAACATGCAGGTGGCCCCGGTCCATGCACAGGTCAGTTTGGAAACTTCAAAATGTCGATAATACAGTGACATTGCAGTCTGAACGCGAACTGAGACGGATTCGCCACAGCGTCGAACCACAACGCCCACGACAAACATCCTTCAACGAGCAAGCGTGGGCGTGGAAGCTACCGATATCGGAATCCAATCTCTGCTCGGATATCCTTGATTTGGGCCCGGTCGGCTTCGCGGTGGCTACCGTCAACCCGTTATCGGTCGTCGTTGTGAGAGACTTGGTACGTGGCGAAACCTTTGAAGTTCAGTTGCACTCTGATTTGCCGAGCAAGATCAATTGGCATCCACGTATTACACTGGCGCCATGGGCAAATGGTTTCGGAAACGGCATTCTCGTGCATGAGGAACAGTCGAACAACACTTTTGTCATCGATTTGAAGAAGGACGTCCTTCAGAAGCTTGATTTGGAAGCTGAAAAGACTGCCTTTGGAAGTATGTTGGACAAGTTCAAGCCAAATAGTTGTGAGTTTTATGCTTTTTTGGAAAGATTGCACATGTTTGGCATTTCAGTTGACGCGGATCAGCATCACTGGCGTCTCGTCCGTGACGGCGAACGGCCTGTATTGTTCGAAAAAGGCGGTAGAACCATCAAAGTACTGCTCCCTGGTGAATTGCCGGCCGGCGTCGAGATTCTGACTTTGCCGGAAGGTACAAAGCTCCAAAATGTGTTGCCGATTTCAAAGGACAAGTTGCTTCTGACCAATGAAGATGGGCCGCCATCATTGTTGACCTTTGAATCGGATGGTCGTGTACTTCTGCGTTCCGTAGACATGGAATCCCCAGATGCGCCTAAGACGTTCAACCTTCTCCAACGTATTGATACTTCTGGCACTGATGCTGTCGGGCAGCAGTTTACACTTGGAAGTGATGACTTCTACGCTGTAAAGTCGAAGAACTTCCCTGGGTTACTGGTGAGTAACAACGTTGACCCAAAAACAGCGTAAAAGTTGCCTTTTTTAGTCCCGAAGCGAACTCCAAGGCTGGCATCGCACTTCAGATAGTGCCGGTTTTGTCGATTCCAACATACCGTACAAAGGCCTCCTCGACAAACATGCCTTAACCCATCCCCAGAAAGAAACCGTCGCCTTTTCCAATGGTTTAGTCGTCAAAGCCCTGGCTAATTGGGAAGCCCCATCAAAAGCCCTGCCAGTCGGCGTTGATCCCCGGGCCATTTCCGGCTTCCTCGAAGTTGTTGACACTAAAAAGGGCACCGTTCAGTACGTCCCCGTGCCACAAGTCGAGCAGAAAGCCTACTACCATGGATCCTGGATCGCGTCCATCTCGAGGCCGCCTTTCACAATTGCCAAGGCTGCGGATGAAAAATCGCTTCTGACCTGCGATACTGGTGGCAATGTACGGCAATGGCAAGTCGACGAGATCCAGATCATGCAATCCCTTCAAGAATGGCACAAATTGTTCGGAACCGAAGACGCCAATGAACGCATTGACTTTGAACGCGACGCTGATCAGGTCGATATGTCGAAGCTCGATGATCCGAAGATTGGAAAGATCGATCCTGATAACACACCCCATGTCGGTGGTAATCAATGGATGGGCGGAACCGGCGGTTACAACACGGCAGGTCTCGGCGGTGTTGGAGGCCCCTTCCGACTCGATGCCGGGCATGATGTTCATCAGATCCATGAAAGCGCAAAGCAACAAGTATCCGATGAGTATTTGAAGAAGGCCAGGGAGATTAATCGGGCTGAGTATCACAAACGGCTGAAGGTTAGTTGTTTTGACTTGGGTTACAGTATGGATGAAAGTTTTACAGGAGATTGACATGACTGAGCACGACGCCGCCCAATATGAAGCTGTTCGAGGGAAAATCGATTCCTACGTCACCAGAATGAAGGCAGTCATCGACTCGCTCGAAGCCAGGGAACAGGAGCGACAATGGATGAAGCACCAAACCTCCGGCGACCTCGATGACGGGAAACTCATCGAAGGCATGACCGGTGAAAAGGCTATCTTCCGGCGACGAATGGATCAGCCTCCGGAGCCTGGAACAACGCAGACAAAGCCGAAGCGATTGAGACTCGTTTTTGATGTTTCTGGAAGCATGTATCGATTTAATGGCCATGACCGGCGACTCGTCAGATCGATGGAAGCCGCTATGATGGTCATGGATGCCTTGGATGGGAAGGGCGAAAAGGTCAAGGTTGGTCATTCCCTTTTTGTGACAACTTTATCTCAAAACTCCATTACAGTACGACATTATCGGTCACTCGGGCGACGGCCCCGAACACGTCTTCACCAAAGCTGACACACCGCCGTCCAACGAGAAACAGAAGTTCGATGTCGTCCGAAAGATGTACCTCCAATCCCAGTTCTGTATGAGTGGCGATTTCACCGTGGAAGCCCTCGAACACGCCATCGCTTCCGTCGCTAAGGAATCCGATGTCGATGAACGCTTCGTGGTTATCTTGTCGGACGCCAACCTGGATCGGTATGGCATCAGCCCACGGCATCTTGCCCGAGTTATCGAATCCGAACCCACTGTGAATGCATTTGTCATTTTGATCGGCTCTCTGGGACAACAAGCCGAACGATTAGTGAAGGGTCTGCCGGCTGGAAAGGCCTTCTACGCTGCCGATACTAGTCAATTGCCTACTATTATTCAAAATATCTTTGCGTCGACACTTATTAAATAGGAAATTGTGAATAGAAAGTTAATAAATTTGAGTTTGAATGTGAATATTAGTTTTTACAGTATACCGCGTGTATGGCACACGAATTGGAGGACAGTTTCAGAAACTTGAGCTTGTTTGAAGAATTTGAATTTTGGGGGTGGCGAGTTTTGGGGGTGATTTAAGCAGACGTTTTGGGGGCGACACTTTCTGGGAGCATTTGAGCAGCTTTTTAAGAGTGCTTTCAGTACCTCCAATCTCAGTTCTATATAAGTTTTAAACACCCCGCGCAAAAATAACGTTGCGCTTTCTTCCCTGTCGCCCCTGACCATTCATAATGTCATTTGTGCACTCATTTATTGCAACAGAGCCATACAAATTATCCGGTTATGCATATTCATTTATTCGCCGCCTCCGTGAACTTGCTTCTCCACTTGAAGCTTACAACCTCCAAGTTGCCGATGTTGACTGTAAAAATCGTTTAAAGCCTTTGCAAGAGCTCACTGTGATGCGATATTATAATTACCTTTATGACTACTTGTTGGATGTTAAGTTTACACTTGGAAGTGATGGTTTTTATACGGTGAAGTCGAAGAACTTCCCTGAGTTACTGGCGAGTATTGAGTTTATCGATACTTATTAAATAGGAAACTGTGAACAGAAAGGTAATAAACTTCAGTTTTGATGGGAAAATTGGTTTTTACAGTATACTGCGTGTATGACAAATCAATGGAAACACAATTTCGTTTTGACGCATTTATTACGAGAAAACAGAGCAAACACTGGTGTAAGAAATTAACCAAATAGTCCAGGGTTAATTTGGTAGCACAATAAAATGTATAAAAATCAAAATGTAATCTAAAGGAGGTGAGATCATTAAAATATCAAGTGATTACTGTGCGATATAGTTGGTAAGTATGCGCAGGTGGTGAACAAGCGTGTTCACACTCTCGTCAGGGGTCCAGTTCTCGAAAACATTGGTCGTGAATGCGAGAGAATCGAAATCATCAACGGGTTGGATGTTCTCTTGGTTTTCATCGAAAATACGGTCGCTAGTCTGCAGAAGCTTGCCATGATTGATCGACGGAGTGGCTTGGATTGGCGGTGCCGGAAAAACTTCGGCCAGAGGTATTTTTGGAGTCTTGACGGCCGCTATGACCAGGGTCAGCTTGGCACGTTCCTGCGCACAAGTCAGTTCTTCCATGCTCAAGCGGTCGATAGCCACTGAACCGCCGGGATCGGAGGCAGCATGAGCCTTACGCGCCTTACCCTTCTTGCCGAGAAGAAGAAGATCTGGAGTCAGGCCGTGATTGTGCTCAAGTTGACACGTCGTAATCTTCAAAATATTAGTGTCGGGTTGCAAGTTGACTCGAAAATGTGCAGGGCAATCGATTGCTAGGGATGTCTTAATTTGACGGATTCCTTTGCCTGAAAAATGGTAAACGTATAATACAAAATTTGGAATGTGTATAATGTAGAACTTACCACGATAACGGCGTTTACCACCACGGATGCACTTATACACTACCGATTTGCGCGGGAAGCCGGGAATTTCAATATCGGTCGCCAAATCTGTGTTCTTTGTCGAAGATCCTATGGCAAAGGGCTGGCAAGTTTCTTCCTCAAACTTCTGTAGAACACTTTGAAAGTGATGTTCATCGTAAAAGATGGCATCGTTTTCGATAGTGTTGGAAAAACCGGGCGGGGTTGGCGGGATTTCTGGATTTTGAACACTGTTTCGTGTACGTTCGGCGTAGAAGGCGGCTGTGGCATCGGCAGAAGAGCTACTTCCTCCTGTGGTTGTATCGATTTCGGATTTGATATGACGGCTTCTATCGAACGAGACATTGACTGATTGATCGAAGGGATTGTTACCATCTCCTTCGGTAATGCATTCATTGGGATCGATTTTGTAGTTAAACTGAACGATGGGATAATTTGGGGTTAAGGCGGGAGGAGGAGCACATTGGTACTCTTCAGTGAGTTCCGACGGCTCGAGTTTGACTTCCTTGAGGGCAAAGTTCATTTTGGTGGGTTGGTTTGTCGAAGACATAGGGAAGGAATCGACTCCTGAAAAAAGACGAATACCAACTTTTCCGAGGAAATGAGAACAAGCAATACGCGAAAGAAAGCGAAACAGGCACAGGATAAGCAAGGAAGCTAGCCTGAGAAGCCGAATGATGCTGCTCCTTGTTGTTAACGGCTTAAACGTCCGTTTGAAACGAGGGGGGAGGTCCTCCTCGTCAGGTGTCGTGGATCGATGACGTCACAAACCGCCTGTTGGGTCATGCATGTGCGCGCAAATGGGGAGGGATCAGATTCTTTTGGGGTGGTCGACAGCGTGGGCTGTCTCTCTTCCTGTGATGGTCAGGCGGTGTGTGCGGATTCGACTGGATGAGTAAAACCTCTCCAGGCAACTTACAAAGCTCTACACATTCGGATATGATGCAGGCGTTTCTACCGAAGTGATGGGGACCTGGGAAAAAACAACCCTTTGACGGCAAAAGCCGATGGTACGATTTCCCCTAAGGACTTTGGTGGAAAATTAGGAAAGTCTTACACTTCTGTCTACGTTGATGACAGAAGTGTCGGGAAACGTATTTGATAGACAACCATCCCAGATAATCTAACGTACATGCACTCATTGTAAACAAAAAATAAACATTCCTTTAAAATTTTATGTAATTTAATCAATAAAAAAACACAAAGATCAGTCGAAAGCACGACATTTATTGCTTCATAAGTTCTATTGTGATTATAAACTTTAAATAAAATCTTGCCATCAACCACTGGTCAATGCCACTTTGTCTTCATTTTGAGTCATGATTTTTAGAAATGTATTCAATGGTGTCGCATTTCTATGACTTTGGTTTGATTTTCTTCGTTCTTGGTGTCCAGAACGCCAGAATCTTTTGTCCCTCGATTGAAGGATAGCTTCAATCTCTTAATTGCAAAACGCTATGTGTGATTTTTTGCCATTTACACTCACTCACATACTGGGCGTTGCGAATGTATTCCTTTGTTGGCGGTCAAACCCTTTCGCATTTTGGCGTGTAGTGAAGAACACATGGCTACAAATTAAAAACATGTTAGCTTCGTTATTGCGTTACTGTCAGTGACATCAAGCATACTTGCGTACAAAGTCATTCTGACCTCCACACATTACATATTAGGCATTCGGTTTATTTCACTGTTCTAACTACAAAAATCAAAAATAAACTTGAAATCTGGGATATGCGTTTCAAATGTACAAGCAAAAATATCTCAAATCAAGCTGATTCTACACTGCCGTATTCGCTAGTTGGCGAGAAATTAGTCTTCCGGGTGTGATCGATGGTTGTGATAATGATTTCCGGAGGTAGAAAGCCATCAATGCTAGCGTACCCATTATCGGCGTCGCTTGTTTCATAGCGGGCATGACGAAAGTGTTTGAGGGCGTAAATGACCTGGAAGAACTTGTATGTAAGCAAACATACAATATAAAATGTGAAATAACTTACAAAGAAGAATCCCAAAGCGCCACCGACAAAGGCACCACCGGCAACGTCACTGAGTCGATGCTTGAAATCACGAACACGGCTCGTGCAGATGAAGAAAACAAACATAACAATGCAAAGTTGAAGGAGAGATTTGAAGGGTTCAATGAACTTGCAACGTTTTTGGAGATACATCTGAAAAGTTATGATATTGGATTGTTTCAACCATAGAAAAATGCCAACTTACAATAAGGAAAACACCAAAGAAGACCGAATGAGCAGCATGACCTGACGGAAAACTGAAGAATTCGTCCATACTGTATTCTCCACGGCAAGTGTAGTCTTCAACAAATACATGGGATCCAGCTTTGCACAATTGACTCAAATCGGGCTGACAGACAGCCAGAAAGTTGGGTCGAAGTCGAGACATAGTTCGCTTTCCGACATTGACGACAGCAGAAGTAGCAAGATCACCACAGACGTAGACGCTCCAGAGGTAGACGATATTCTCGATGGCAGCGGGTAGAAGCCGCTCGGGATTGCTTGTGACTCGCCGGTTTTTACGCGAAAGGTGTTTGGTCAAGGAGTACTCGGTTAAAGGAACCTATAAAATCATTGAAAGAGGTTATCAGTGTCATTTAATGATGGAAAGGTCGACGCTTTTCCGGAAAAAAAGTGCCGGGAAAGCAGTTTTGGGTGGTGGAAATGCGTCAGTGGTGGTCAGAATCAGCTGGTTAGGCTGATCATTGTTTTAGAATCAAGTTTTTGACTGCTTTTTCGATAAAATTTAATAACTTAAAGCGTTTTTGACTTACCAGTATGAGCATGATGATGGTGAACAGGAAAAACATGAAATGACCTTTGATTGTGTCAGTCTTCATTGGGTGCCGGATCTCATCATCGTCGCAAAAGAATCCCTACAAATGTCAAAACTTTATATAAATAAGGTTTAAGTTTAAACTCACAGTTTTAGCCCATGGCAAGCTCAACGCGATAAACCTAACCGTGACCAACAATGGAACGGCCATAACGGCGATAATAAAGTGTTGGGAAAACATATTCCAATCTTTAGAGAGCAAGCTAACAACTCTATTTTAGGACGCAGACGCTTTCAGAAGTCGACTGAATACTGACTTCCGCCAAGACCCCCTTCGAAGCGATCTAAATATGGTCAAAGTCGGCAGGGGCGGGCTGCGTCTGAAGATTCGTCAGAGTCTGAGGGGTACTTGTCGTCGACAGGTCGGCCGCGAGCAACGTCGAACCGACGGGATGGGGGCCCTCGGCTTATCAGTTACCTTCAATGTAAGCAAGCATGCCGTCGATTGTGACGGTTGTGCTCTTTTTCAGCCATGTCTTTTGACGAGGCAGTCGGACCCGATGAGTTTGGTTGGGTGCGGACAGATTGCATCTTGTAAGTGCTTTTCATTTTTTTGAAATCGTCAAAATGTCGACGACACCAAAGATGGGTTATCAGTGTGGATCGAAGCACTTGTCCTTCAGCACGTTGATCCTCAGTGTGTCTGCGGCATTGGAAACATGAAAGTACGTGGAAAGGGTATCCGTGCATATAATGAAGGATGAGAGAGGGCAAATTCACACGTTGGTGGTTGGTTTTAACAGACAGTTTTGCATAAAGTGCCATTTTTATATGGTTGATACTGGCAAAAAGCGTCTGAATTCCTTATAAGTTTGACGTCACAAGCACATGAAGATAGTCTAAAAATAGAACACTAGCGAACTTTTTAAACATGTTTATACTTATCATTCCAATACCACATGAACCCAATATCTTTCGCAACTCATCATGCTTCCACAAATTTGGAACATCCTAGACGTATCTGTAAACGACCATTACCACCCTCGCTTTGTTTGTTATCGCTTTTTTATGCCTTTCTTATGTACGTTTTTAGAGCCTGTGGCCCATGGCCTATTATCAGTGGCGCCTGGAGATCAAAATTTCGACACAAAGAAGTACCTAATACCGACAGACAACAATAAACTACGCAATATGTGTTCCTAAAGTAATGACTAGTAATAGCAGACACAAAAGTGGTGGTTCTAAAGTGGGATTTTGGATATCTGTTGCTTCGACTGATGACAATGCCTTTTTGTTAAGTAAATGAGACGTTGTGCATTTAAAAAAACAGTAATTTTAAAATCAAAAAGCGTAATAAAAGCATGCCATCTGAGAAATTTTGAAAACAATAACAGTGAAAAACATCCAGAAAGTTCAAAATATTATATTAATTGACGGCGTTCATAAACTTCTTGTCCCATTTTTTTCCATTTCCCAGTGCCTGCAAGTTTTTTTCCTTTTCCCATTGGCACTAACCGCAATTGATTTCTTCTGTCCTTCTTTCATGCTTTTTACTAGGTTTGTCGCCGACGCTGTTCTTAATGGCGTGGTTTTGCATTTGAGGTCGTTGTCTGCAAACTTGTCACACATTTCCTCAAGCCCTTTTTTCATTCACTCTGTAATTTAAATTTATTCCGTTTCGACGGATTTGTGTACACAAAAACAGTCAATAGGCACGACACGCATTTCTTTATCATTTCGTGCGGCACGATGTGTTCTTATGCAGTTATTATTCTTGCCATTGAAACAAGCTTGCCCGGGCGACAATACAATACACTCATATGGCCCGGCTTAATTCACCCTTCCGTCGGTTGCTGCTGCGAAATTTCGAAGTATAGTGGTGCTTTTGCCGTTCAGAATCCACGCAAATCCATCATTTCCGAAATTTGCGGTCGCCCCTGTGCCTTCCGTTCGTTCGGCCTAGTGGTGCCGTTCCAAGGGGCGTCGTCGCCAAGGGCTGTTTTCACATTTCCGCAATGACCCCAAGGCCCATCATTTTTTGTCAGTCTCGTTTTGGTTTTCTCCTCATCGGTTTCCTCATTCAACTATGCCATCGGGGCCGAAAATAGTGTGTTGTTTCGAATGGCATTTGTGGCTCCAGATTTCAATTTGCAGCCGTTTTTTTGTTTTTTGACTTTTATGGTAAACCGTCTTCTAATCAATCATTAAACGAGATTAATGCCGAGTCTTTCTCGAGCCGATGGGCAACAAAACAAAAAATCGGGTTTTAGGGTTCCAAAAATGGGCCTAAAAGAAGGGTTATTGGATTGCTACATGATGCCCGTCATTTCAGGCGCCAAAAAGCACGAAATGCATTAAAAATTTGCATAAGTTTATCCCTAAAGGGCACAAAAGCATCCAAAATCTTGCCCGAAATACTTCATCTCACATTAGAACCTACTTCATTTCGTTCCTTTGTCCTTTTTTTGGTTTCCAGAATCCAGAACGCAGAATACAGGAGTACGCGTGTTTGAAACTGGTCTCGCTTGACTGAGACCATCTCCGTGCCAGACCGACCCCTAGGCAATTACCCTTTTTTCATTACTTTTTTCTGTTTTTGCTTGTCTGCCACTGGCTTTTTGCTGTTTCGCAACAATGAACCAAGCTATGGGTATCAGGATCCTTTTTGTGACGTCGCGAAGATGGCTTTTGGGAAAATCATATTCCTTCGGTAACTTAGAAGTTATAATGTAATATTAAAGTGTAAACCAGTCATGTATTCTACCCGTTCAGTTGCAACTCGTTTTGATCATTCCACATTTTCGAATGCCAAAAAAGGGTTTGCCTCCTGAAAAGTGCCGTTTTTTGTGGCAGCATTTGTGCCATCGGCTTCCATAAAACATCGGCTAACGAATTGGTGATGAAATCGTGTGAATTTGGAGATGTGTGGGTTTCTGGAAGTTGGAGGCTTTATCTGTTTTAGTTTTTTATGCCACTTTTTGCTTTACTTTGTTGGTATTGGACATTTTCTTCTATTTTTGGAACTTAATTTTAACTTTTTTCTTTAAATTTGTTTTAGAAATTGTCTATGTTGTCCTTACATGCCTTGAGGGTACAAAGCAACGCACTGGTTGTAAAATTAAAAGCCGAGTCGCATCGTTATTTGAACTTTCACCCGCGCAGAGCTACAACAATTCCATGAATTGACGAACAAACAAGGCCCTTAAGACACATGGAGGGAGCTAAACGTCTTATTCTCTCGCCCAAAGGGCATTTGCCCTCGACCGCCAGCGGCTCTATGTCCCTGCGCAGCAATTAGGCGCGCAAATTGACTCTGCAGATCCGCCCGGATCCCTCCCATGACGGTTTGAAGCTCTTTATTTCGATTCAATTGCCGGCTCTCGCAGTTTCCCGAAAGCTGCCTGTCTTCGAGATTGCAGTTTCAGCACCAAAGACGGAAATAGGCTGAGGCTCCGGCTTTGCCACCTCCTGCGCAAAGTGGCTTTAGGAAACGCATACTTGAGTTGATTTCTTATTAGGCCTTCGGGGCAAATAGCGGATTTCTATCGATATTTGTTGGTATTGACTATGTTGACATTTAAAAATTAGTAAAATTAGAACGTATTTTTACACTTTCGATGATTGACCACTTATCGGACACCATTGTTGTGAATGTGTTTGACACCTTTCAAAAACTGTTGTCTACAGTGACGTTCATAACAATGCAAAACTTTGTTCATTGAATTATTTTGCAAAAATGTTGGAAATGCCCTCAAAACTCCCCCAAATCGTAAATTCCACCAACCCCCACACTTGCCATCTCCCCAGACTCTCATTTATTTCATCCATCCAGTACTCGCTAAACTTCATGGACTCAATTCCAGACCCAAACCATCTTCCCCTCAATGTACTCTGCGTGAAGTGAAAAATCATTCGTCAAAAGTCAAAAACCATGTTATGCCGAGTCGACAAACGCTTTGACCGAAAGAAGCCCCTTTGAAATTCTTGTGAAAACTGGAAACTTCCATTTGGGCAAAGTGAGAAACAAGACAACCTATAACTGTGTTTTTACAACTATAAAATGGCCATTCATCAGTGGGGGCGTTAAAAGTGCTTTGGGACAACAATGGTTGACGGCTTTTTTGATGTTTCTTGTTGTCACCACCAATACTGGCCACAATGGACCTAGGGAAATGGGGGTCCTTTCTTCCGGACGGGAGATTTGTCGCTTGTTCGTGGGCATTTGGTGACTTGGGAGGGCTTTGTTTTGGATTTGAGGATGACAAGCATTTCGTGGATAAAAACGGAATAACAGGACAGAAGATACTGCACTTTTGCGGATGTCTGGGAGGCATGAAGTGGTTTGAAGTTGTTTTTATCTATTGAGTTATGGTAAATTCTGAAACTTTTTGTAAGAAAAACAATTCAATTTCCTTGTTTTTGTCCATCTGTTTTCCGGCATTGCGTGCATTGCCAATAGACGACATTACACCGTTAATGTGGAGAAATGTCCCATCCCATCTCCTTCTTCCCGCACTTGAAAATGTTGCCAAAGGAAGAAGCCCTGAGGCCAGTTAGCTCATTTCAAGGCTCTCTTCCCGTGCCCATTTATACATTCCGTCGTCGAAATACACACACCCCATGAAGCTTCCCTTCCCGGCGTCCACTTTGTTCGTTCCTTCGGTGTACTCATCAGTCCCAAGGCCCGCCATCGCCTCCTTGTTTGCCGCATCTCGTATGCCCTCAGGGCAACATGGGCTTGTTGTCGCATCTTCTTTTTTCCACCCCTTACTCCAGTGCCTTTAGCCATTATTTAAGCCCCGGTCTGATATGGTGTCGCACTTTTTTGCTGCAAAACAGGCTGTCCTCCTGAAGAGGGGCTGAAACTGGTCAGTCAACAAATGCTATTTGAGTTTGGCACAATCCTTGAGTGGGAAGCAAGCCCTTCTTATCGAGAATCGAGATTTCTTCCAAACATTCTGTCTTTTTTATTGCCATTCCGTGAAAAAAAACGTTGGCAATGGGGACAAATTTGGCATTCCGCCAAGCTAGATTGACGCTTTGAAGCATGCTCATCTTGATTGCAATAAAAATGGAGGCAGCATCAGTGCCAAAAATGGCATCATTTGGGGCTTTGGTACTATTATCACGTGTTTTTACGAAAATTTTGTTAGCATTTTTTTGGTTTTTTCTACTGCGGGATCAAATGCCAACAGTTTTGAGATAAACTTTGTGAATGTCATGTTACAATTCTGTAAATGATGTTGTTGGTGGTTGTTGACATTGTAACGTCTAAAATTCAAAACCATTGAAAACAAATAAATCAAATTTCAACTTCTTCCGCTTTTTTTTGCATCCCGAAACCACTGACCAGTGTCCACTAAGCTTGCAGACGCCCCCTTTGACAGATCTCTCGAGACTTACAATCTGCTTTCGGGCTTGGCACGGTTTTTATTTTCACACACCAATGCGTTTACTTTTAAACCGTGATGTGAGAATGAGCATGGGAACCGATTGTCGAAAAGGTTAGGCGTTTTTTTACAATTTTACGAACGTTTACTTATGTGAAATAGTTTTGTTGAGTAATTACAGTCGCGATCGTGTTTACGGCGTTTAAAATTTTGTTTTTACTTGGTATGGTTCAACTTTTTTTACCACAAATAAATGACCACCAAACCCGTTCACAGATAATTCATTTGGTTTACACTTTTTCTTCCAATTAAATTTCCGTTTTCACACTTTTTGCGTGTTATCAGTTGTTTTTTCCATCTTTGTTGATGACGTCTTTTGCAGACGTTCACTTTTTATGGTAGTGCAAGTTTTGCAGTTGCAATGACCCAACCTATAAGAACCCCTTTTGCAAGCCTTCTATTTAAGACCGAGAATTGCCCTGCCAACGATTACTCATTTTCCGAACATGGAGGCTTGTCATGTCGGCGTCGTAAGCTCCTCTATCACCGAGAACTGCGCGCGTTAACTGACTAAACTGAAGTAAGCGCGACACGTCAAGACGTCGGCATTTCCGTCGGCTATTCTTGTAACTCTCCTGAGCCGATGCTTATTTTCATATAAGGCTGGCGTTCGTTCATCCATGTTTGTGGTGCCTTCTGGCAGTTAGCTCCATCTAAGTATGAAAAAGTGGCACACTCCTGCTGAGTTTCGCCTCATTGGGTTTGTAAGCTTCTGTTTTCGGGCTAGTTATGATCGGGTTGTTCTGAGTTGGGTATTACTTTATTTATGGGTTTATGTTCTTCCAATTTTCACTCCAAGACCTAAGACACCTAAAATCAGATTTAAGTATGCCCTGTCCAGAAACATGTACCCATTTCCGGACTTCGATGCCTGCCGAAACCTCAAACTTTGACCAATCCGCTTGTTTCCGTCGCCCCTAGCCCTTCGGCATTGAAAAAAAGCTGACAGACGCCTCCAAAGACGGATCCATGTCCACAGGGCAACACACAGCTAGCCAGCCCGTAGGCATCGTTGTACTGGTCGTCGCACTCTCTGCATGTCTATCATTTTGCGCTTTGCTTGTTCGGTCTTTTTACGAAAGAAAAAGGAGATGCTTCGAGTTTTGCCTTGTCTTAACTTGTCCTTGCTCATGTTAACCCAAAACTAGCAATGGCAGCCTTCAAAATAGAATCAAAAATTTATGCGAAACAAACAAAATGTTGCAATATTTCTTCTTTGTTTTGAATTATGTTACACCCCGGAAGCTGGGACATCCTTGTTTTTGTTGTTTTCCTCAAGTAAAAAGTTAAAATATGGCTTTACGGTTTTTACGTGTCAAAAAGTTGAAAAAGGCATTTCAATCATTCGGTATTTCCCTCTTTATCTTGTTTTATATCTTTTTACATTGTGCCAGGATAACGGGCCCATTTCCTTTGCCTTTTTCACGCTTAAAATGCCAAAATGTTGTCCCTGGCGAGATTCCATGACGTGTGGCGTTGAATTTATTGCCGGTCCTATAAATACGAAAGTCAAGGTCTTTGCTACTTGATATCTTGACGTTCTGATTGTTGCAGGCTTTGTGTGGTCATATTTCGATGAAATAAACCGAACGGAACAGCGTCAGTGAAGCTGGCATCCTACTCGAATCCCTTCTTTGAACAGGACCCCCTTCGGCCAGTCCACCTCGGGGGTCCTGCCATGCCGAGACCTGGCGTCTATCGGCACGATGCCGCCATGGTGGCTTCTACGAGTAATTGTACTTCTAATTGTTTGATGGATGGGGTTGATCAGTAAGTTGATACTGTCGAAAACTGTTTTTAGTTTTTTGTTAAAAGTACAGGTATACTGTAACAGTTCCGTTTTAGAAGAATGACCAAATCTGAGTCCCAGTCCATGGTCACGCCCAAATTCAACTACGACCTAAATTTCGATCTCAAAATTCTTCAAAAGGTACTCAAATCAGCTGATTTCCTGCAAGACAGCGGCTACAAATCAACGTCCGGCGATTCTGACTGCCTCATTAAGTCCATAATTGATAAACCTGCACCGCCACCAGCGTGTTGCATGTACGGAACCGGATGGATGGTGGCTGATAATTTGTCAGATGATGGATGCTCGGAAGTTGAAGATAATTGGGGTATGTTTCGACGTGTCAAATTTTTTCCATATCTATTATACTTTTCATTTCAAACTAGATGCACTCTTTTTAAAGTGCAAAAATAACTTAAAATTTTGGAGTAAAAGTTGCAAACAAAATCCCCCGAGGTCATCCGCGGGCGTGGGGTGTCAAGTGCATCCCGGCACTACTTTTTGTACTGTCAAAAGTGGCACATGAAGGAAATTGTCTTCCGGATTAGCAATCCGTCTGTCTGCTCTGACGAATAAAGTGTTGAACTTTTTTTTTGTTCAACTTTCTCTATTCCCAAAAAAAAACAGCATGTCCGGGGGCGGCCATGGCTAACTTAACCCGTCCTTGACCTCGCGGGAGTCATTCGCTGGATGTCGATGGGTTCAGTTCCGGGTTAAGCTGTCATATTGCCACTTTTGAGTAAATAACTCACATATGCACAGATGGTTCAAACATAAAGTTTTTTGTTGAGATCTTTTTCGGAAACTATTAAAAGTATACTCCAAAGAAAGCAATTCGAATGGAACAAAATGTCATTAGAAACACCTGACATTAATGCCCTTGCCATTGAATTGCTCAAATAACCCTTTGGTCGCAACGTTTGGAAGAAAATATCATATAAAAACTTTCTTTTTTGCAACTAGATGACCCGACAAAACGATCATCGTCACGACCACCTCCTGGTGGCCGCGGCTGCTTCAAGGCCGTCTCCATGGCGTTCGAATGGGGCTCGGAGTGCGTCAGGACACGGGTTGGGCCTTTTTCCCTCCGAAATCGAAACGTTTGAACAATCCGAAACGCCGAATAAGCTGTAGTGTCGCTAACGAAACCGACGGATCCGATCCTTCATTTCAATGTTCGTTTGCTTTCTGATTGAGTCAGCTTTGTAAACGAAGTAGTGAAAACGGTTTAACAGAGGGACGTGATGGATTATAGGGGTTTTTTTATGGCTTTACTGGGCGTTCTTGAGGTTGGTGATTAGTGAAACCGTGGGAAAGGAAAGTTGAAAACTTTCGTCGGTGATGGAATGTGCTAATTTAGGTTGATTTCGGTTCGAAACGTGCTTGCTCGCTTTAAATGATGATTCCCAGGTGTTAGTTCTCGCATGGGAGCGTCAATTCTCGACGCGCGACGACACCACTTCGTCACCAAATGGACTGTGCTTGCTGAATGACTGACCAAAGTGACCATCGAGGTGACTGTCCTCACAAAGGAGCCACGCCGAGCTAGTTCATTGCCAATAGAACCTGCATGCAGGCAGTCGAGGCCGCCATCGGCCAATAAAGGTGTCCAAACCGAAACCATATTTGGAGGAGGTCGATCCGCGCAGGGGCGCACACGCCCACGCACACCCGTACGGTCACTGCGCCAGATGACTGTCCGTCTAACTGACTGACCAAGCCAGCAGACAGCCAGCGGCTGACTGACCATCCCCAAAATCCAAATCCAGTCACTTCCCACAACAACGACTGCCATCCATCGCTACAGGCATTTCTTGTTTTTTTTCTCCCTCTTCCAACCTGCGCAAGTGTCATTACCTCCCCCCTCGAGCCACACGAAATCCCATCCGTTTTGGGAGGACCTTTTTCGCGATAGATTCCGGATTCTACGCCTCCAAACTTGACCGCGAAGCCTGTTTTTATTGACCATCCGCAACATTGACGTCAATCCACTTACCTCTAGGCAAGTCAAGCCAGCAAATATGGGAAGTAGCGGTGATCCAGAAGCACCCGAGGACGCTAACATGGGAACAGTGCCGTCGTCGGATGAGTGTGTTCATTCAAATTTGCCGACATCTTCGGCAGAGCCCCCAATGGACTCATTAGTCGTTTCCTCAGGACCCGTTCGCCGAGATTCCGGGTTCGACACCGACGATGAGGCAGATGTTTGCCTCGATGCCGGACAGGAGGAACGGTTTACTGGCATGACTCAAGGTTTGTATCACTTCCTGAAAGGGGAATTGTCCGAAAATAGGGGTATTTGGTAATGGTGTAATTTACAAATGCATGGAGTTACTTACGCGGGGGTTAAATGTGACATGGCATCTGTCGAGTTCACTTTGCAAACGTACTTTATTTTAGTTTTAATCGTCTTTTTTAATGTTCATTTGATGTTTTGAGTTTCAAACACCCCATTTAAAACGGCAAAAGCTAGATTTTTTAAGTTAAGTTAAAATAAAGGTGCAACCTCATGTTAATCCGACCCTAAATGCCCAAACTTATCCCAACTACATCCCCCAATAACCTTCTCATCTTACCTTAGCGGTCATTCGATCCCCCAACTTGTCAACCTCCCCCTCGGACACCCTTTACACCTCGGTGACATCCTAAAAGTATAACAAAAACTTACAAGTGCCGCCATCTCCCATTCTCAGGAAACAAGTGCCCTCCCCTCTCGAGGCTATCAGCCCAGTTAGCATTGTTCGGGAGAGTGTCGGCAACTTGTCATCCTTAACCCTAAACTTTCCTTTTCCATTTCCACTACATTCTTTAAAAAAAGAAGTGAAAGTGCTATCGGTGTTTTTTCCCACCTCCTTCATTGTGAAAGTGTGAAATGTGATCATCTATTTTCTATTCTGCTATTCTACTTTTTTTACGAGAGAATCACTTGCGTCTGACAACGTGGATTCCGTTGTTCCACTGTTTCACAACCACTGCAGCAATAATGACCCTTTTATCGATGCGTTTTCAAAGAAAAACAGCTAATAGCAGCCTGTAAGAAAGGAAGGGTCATGGGAAACAACGGCTGTTCACCTCATGAGCATTCCGGTGGGAGTGATAGTGGAGGTTCTGATCACTTACAGTCTGTTAAGGCATTCAATGTGAAAGTGTTTAGAGCGGTAGCACTGCGG
Source organism: Panagrellus redivivus (assembly GCA_000341325.1). Classification (NCBI taxonomy): domain Eukaryota; kingdom Metazoa; phylum Nematoda; class Chromadorea; order Rhabditida; family Panagrolaimidae; genus Panagrellus; species Panagrellus redivivus. Next base: position 119,962 of record KB455473.1, on the reverse strand, counting down.
AAGTTTATGGGTTTGTAGGGGGAAAATGTTGCCAAAATTTGACAAAAATTATACATTTAAAAGTCAATCTTTTTCTAAATGTGAAAACGATAAATGGTTTACAGACGGCGTGATGGACGTGAATGATACTCGCATCAAGATTCGTGAAATGACTGACATTCTGGTGACGCGGTTTGCTTTTATCTCAGGTTGGTCGTGTTATTTCTCGTTTTATTATTTGAACGTTAACATTTTTTATATTATTTTTGTAAAGTTTGTTGAAATGTTATTAAACTTTTTTAAAATTATTTTAAGATTGTTTCTTATAAACATCAAATTCGTAACCCACTTTTAGCCTTTCCTAATCGCCCAAACACGCATAAACACCCCCTTTTCATGCGCATCTTGAACTTATTTCCCCTTGTCATTAATTAAATCTCATTTTTTGGCGCAAACGTCAAATAAGTCTTATGAGGTCATTTTCGTTTCGATCCATTCCGCGAAAGAGGGATACACCTGTCTCGCGGCAATAGCTCGAGGATGTCACTTGACTTGAGCGCAATTTTTTCGGAACAAAGCAAGGCAAACCCTTTTAAAAAATGGCTGTATTCACGACTGTTTTTGCATCTTTTTTTGTTGAAGGAAAGTCAAGTCAATTTGGAAGAATGGATGAAAACCATTCCGATGGTTTCAGCCCTTTGATGGGGACTGTCGTTTTTGAAGAGGCCCGATTTCACGCCCCTTCTGAGACACTTCACGGAGGCCCGAAAAGGTTTGGCTGCATGGCTAAGAAGTCGTAGAATACATCTGGGGGGTCCACGGCTGTGGACATGCATGATGAGCGTTTCTGACATCTGAAGGGAGCACTTTGAGTTTTTATGATTACCGACCAGAGGATCAAGGAATGAAACGACATTGAGCACCCATATCCATCCATCCATGCGTGCATTTGACATCAGCCAAGTTGTGCGTTATTTGCGCAGACTCCGATCGCATTCATAAATCCATAAGTCAAGTTTAACTCAACCAGGCTGGAGGCGATTAACTGTCAATCGGTAGAAGAGGAATTTTATCGGGGAGCAGATACAGGGGAGAGGGAGGAAGCAATCTAAAAAATATTCATGTACATTAGAGCAAGAAAGTTTATGCACAGAATACTGTAAATTTGTATGTACAATTAGCAATTATGTTAAAGAACCTAATATCTCATAAGTTTCATAAAATCAAAACTTTTAGGCTTAAAAACAAAAGATAGCCATCCGATCATGACATTTCCGGACAGCAGAAGTGCAATTGACTTTGAGCAGTATCAGCTTCTAGTCGGTTATCTGCTTCAAGTTCCACCGTAAGTTTACTCCGTTTGACCTACTCTTCAGTCTTCTTTTGCTACAATTTGTGGTTTATAATTTCTTTAATTCTATTTTTTACCTTTATCAATAAGATGAAACGTCAATTGTATCTGTTCTTCTTTACAGTATGGACGACTCCCAGCCCCGTCGTGGCTATGTCATTGTCATTGATCGCCGACTAGATAAATGGTCCAGTGTGCGGCTACTTTTCACTTATTTGACCGTAAGTTTTTGTTATCAATTGAACCATTGCCAATATCCATTATGCATTTTTATTTTTTTGAAAACAGACGTTTCATTAGTTTGTGCATCATGTTTATCAGAATAATGTCCATGTCATTTGCCCATAACCAAAACTCCCCTCAACAAATCACAACTTTAATTGGCTCAGCTTTATCCCTTTTCCACGTTTATTCACGGCTGTTGGATGCGTGCCTCTGGTATGCCTCGTTTATGTCCAACGTTTGTTTTAAAATGATGCTGCAACTGGTCATCTGTTGTTAGTTATCTTTTTGTTTTTTGTCGGGTAATTAGTTTATTTCTGGTTACATTGAACGTCAAAACAGTTTTGCATTGATTTTATTGTTTGGCTATTCATAGCTCATTTTGCCCTTCGCAGATGTGTCTAACCAAGTAGATAATTTCTTCCACTCGTAGCTGTTTGTTAATTATTTTGGCCATAATACTTCATTCCGTTTCGAATCAGTTTATTTTTCGCATTTAAAAAAGTTTTTACAATTTCCGCGCTCACAAAGTTAGTTGTCACTGATTCCCCACAAAAAGGCCCTGATACCTTTGCGCAGGTATTGCCCCTAGGGCAGATTACAGAGCTTAGCTTTGTCAACTGTGTCATCCGGCCGGTCATTTCCGCAGGGCTTGCATACTAGTTTTTCATGCTGCGGTCTTATAACTTTTGATACTGACCAACTTGTCCAAAATTTGTTTTAAGTTAGTCATTTGAAGTTTTTTCATCCCTAACTTGCACTGCATTTACACGTTATTACCCGTATTTGTAACCTGAACCAAGTGTGAATTAGTTTTGCATTGCTTTTTCTCTATATAGAAAAAACTATCAAATTTCACGCTTTTCAATGAACTACTTCTTGACCGCAGCGTCTTCGTCAAGTGGTGTAATGCATACTTTTGGTCACGTTGGTCACTTGCTTGGCCTAGCTTAATTGAATTGCCTTTTTGATGCTTTCGACTGCAGCGTTAAAGCCGACTTTTGATAACGCAAGATCAAATTTAGCAATGCAGGTTTTGAGTTTTGCATACATGACCATACTGAAAGTGAAATGGTCACATTTCGCGTCGATAATCCATCAAGACCGCTGCTTATGTTAAGCTTATTCGCAAACAATGTGCTTCACATGAGAGTATCCATTCGCAGTGTGTCTTTTTCGTATTTCACAATGCTGCGCATGCTTCTCGTTTCATTGCTATCGGCATAGGTTTCTCGATGACGAAAAAACACATCAGGACAGTCGTGCTTAACTTCAAAGCTTCAAAATCGTGTGGAGTCCAGTACACGAAGAGTAACTGGACACAAGTTTGCAAACGTTTTTTACATCGGGGACCTTTGAACTGGTCACGATTATTATGATAGAGTTGACATAGTTTTTTGAATCTTTATTGCATGGGTTATTTCGCTATAACTAACAATTCTAACTGGCAATAATACTTTGATGTTTTGAGTAGATTCCCTCTCTGGGCATGAATTTCAAGAAACGTCACCGTAATGGGACCCGTTTTTTCATTTAATAATTAACACTCGCTTCGACTCATCCGGATACCCTTGCTTCTAGCCTTCTGCGCACATTTTTTTCGATAATGACGAGTAATTGATATCCGTAAAGACGTAAAAGAGGGCTAAAAACTATGTTTTGTCTATTCAATTACTCAAAACGTTATTTTCTTAATAGCCATAAAATGCTTTATGTCGGTTGATCTGGCTTGCTTTTGATGTCTACCATCAATTTGGCTCCCCCATTTTCTTCCCAGACCAACAAAGCTTTAACGATGCTGTTATTCAAGCTTTCTTGGACCCTGCTTTTCCTGACTCGCGCCCTCGCGAGCTCCTTGCCACCTCTTTAAGATAAACAAATCGAATCTCGACTGTCGCCGTCTTTGCTTGACCGTGTCGATCCCGTTACGCCGCGCAGGGATCACTGTAGTCGTCTAACGAGGAGCATTTTGAAATCCAATGCCCATCGGCTTGGTCAAGCCGACTTTGTTTTCCTTATTTGTCGATGACATCGGTTGCACCCCCTCGAGGGCGCGTCTGCCTTCCTGCCAACCCGAGAAAAATGGTTTGCCCGTCGGTTATCGAGGACCGAATGACCAACGCCAGCGGCTGTTGCTTTGTTTGTGAATTTAGATGAAGTGTTCCTTTTCCATCACGGCCATCCTAGCTGGCTTTTCCATTCTTGGAAGGCATAGGAAGGCATAAACATAAAATAAATCTGTTGTTTCAAAATCTTGTTACAATTATGTTCGATAAAAGTTAAAAGCGTAAACTTGTAAAGCAACTAATTTCATTGAACATCTATTTTTAGCGGTTTTTCATTCCTCGCGCAGTCAATTTAGCATTCTTGAAACTTCGCTCAAACACTTTCCTCCACTTGACACATTTCTTGTTTCCGTTCAAAAAATAACCCTTCTATCCGTTTTCAAAGACACTAACTACCTTGTAAATCAGTTGTAAACTGCAAATCCGCTTTCTCCATTCAGCTGTTTTTGGCTGATGGCGGTTTTTTTTGTTAATTTTCGTAGCTATATTGTGAAATAACAGATTCCCGTTTTGAAATCACATTACATTTAGTAGAGAATAACCTTATCTTTTTCAGAACTACTTCCCCGAACCGATTCGCGTCGTATTTCTGTTAAAACCTGAAGGTGTCCTGCAACGTGCCCTTGAAGTCGGATATCGGAATTTTGCCGAAAATAGCAAGTTCAAGGTTTGTTTTCACTCAACTTTATGTTGATTTTGTTTGAATTATTTTTTTTTTTTAAACTTTCTTGACTGTTTTGCCTGTTGAATTTGTTATATGGAGTGGTGCCAGACATTGTAACGCCCCTTCGCAGTAATCAAAATTAATTTTTTGCAAAACGCCACCTGACAAACAACCAGGTTCTTGGACGTCAGAGGAACGCCTCAATTGAACAGCTATCAGGGACGAAAAAAGTGTACATCACCTTTTTCTTTAGTTTAATACTTTTCTTGGCTGGTGTTCTTGTCGGAGTTAAAGTTTTTCTTGATTAGTATGCTTAAACTTTTGGATTAAGACGATTGAATATAAACATTTTGTTAAACATTTTAGTTTTGATTTTCACCAAACTTGCGTTTTTAATTAGCCTTTATTAGCGCTAAAACTGTTTGACTGATGGTCATAAATAACATTTCAAAGTTTAAAAACGTGCTTCGAACTTTGCTAAAAACAACAGGATTGACCACGCTATGACGTTAGCACTAATCATCCCGAACATTGAAAGCCATCTTTCATGTGTTTTACTGACCCTGCTGCCCGCCCTCGATTCGAGGCTACCGATAAAAAACCGAGATGATCAGACGTAAAAAAAGTAAAGAGACACCTGACATGCTTGCAGGTTTTCTAGCCCCTTTGAAATCAATTACGCATGCCCTCGGGGCAACAACGGATCCCCATGGCGGTCACAGCCAATGAATGACATTGGATTTTGTGCGGTCTTGTTTTGTGGCCAGAGGCTTTTTTGATTAATCAATTGCGCTCGTGGGGTTGAAGAATGTTTCGGGTTTAGTCAGTTATGTTATATTTTGATTTTGTTTGACTTACTTTGAAACTTTTTGGTTTTAACAGTAGGAAATGTTAACAATTACAATGTTTTAGGTTGTCGTATGCCAAAGCTCAGTGGAGTTGCGACACTTTATCGGCGGTGATTGTTTAACAATGGATGTTGGTGGTGATTTAAAATACAATCATTTGGAATGGGTGCAGCATCGAATGGTTGGTTTAGTTTCTGGTTAAAAACAAATGTTTTCCGTTGAAATATTGTTATATATAAAACCAGACATGCAACGTTTTTCGTGCCAAAATATATTTTTACTCTCCTTTTTTCGTTTTTGCAACCTTTTTTTTCAAAATTTGTATTTGAACTGTGAAAACCCATTGCAATCCAACCTTTTCTGATCCAAGTTTTGTCAAACCGCGAAGATTCGTTGCATCCCGCATCAAGTATCCCTTCCCAAAATCGCATTATAGTATCATCTTTTCACCGCTATCTCTGCCTCGGAAACAGTTTGCACGCTTGTTGGTGTTCCGTTTTGTCCACTTGATGGTCACTTCCGATGACTACTGCCAGGACGGTCACTCCAAGGACCACCACCGGTGCTTCGTTTGAGTTGTTTCAGTTGACTCAACTGACTCCAAACAAATGCAACCACGCCCGGAGCGGTGTCGAGTGGGGCGCCGACGCAACTTCTGGAAGTCGACACCACTCGTCTTTTTGCATCCCGCCTCCCGCTAGCACCTCTTTCTCCATCACGTTGATCGACTTTCTGACGCGTACCCATCGTCTCCTGAATGACCATAACCTTATCCTTCTCCATCACAGCCCTCTGGAAGTGTTGAGAGGAAAAAAGAGGCGAGTATTCATGTAGCCTGTGGCGCGCTGAATGCTGGATCGTACATCAATCAAAGCGTTAGGTTAATGCAACAACGTTTCTGACGCGTTTGGTGTTCTTTTTCGACTTATTGCATTCAAACCTTTTGTATTTGTATTCAAAAGAAGAAGGTGAAAACGCTTCTAACCCCGCCAGTTGAATACACTTGTGATCCGACTTCACGCCCCAGGGCACACGCAGACTGCCAACCCCAATGTTTTGGCGTCAGCGAAAGTGACCGACAAAGAAGACCGCCCACGATTAACAAATTTGTTTTTCCCCTGTTAGCAGCGTGGTTGCTATAATTAAGCGAATTCGCGACATATTTGGCGTCTGATTGACTTTCCTGTTTCTTTGCGAAACTGAAAGCCATATTTGGACCCCCCTTGAAATTGTCAGCCATGACAACGCCCACGCTTGTGGCCAGATTCTCGAAATCTCGACCCAGTCTGCGATACTTTGAGCTAAGCGACCTCAAAAGCAGTTTCAATGATTTGGATCAGAAAAGGATTGAAGTTGTAAGTTTATTGGCAGTTCTTAAACTCTTTGATTGAAATTATTCTCCGCAAATCATAATATTACTGTTTCTTCGCCAAATTGGCCGTCCTCATCTATCATCGCAACTCGCAACACTTGCCACCGCGTATTAGTCCGCAAAGGTGTAGGTTATCCGGTGTCAGCTGACACACGCTTTTGGCAACCTAACGCTGACCACCGGCTAATGTGCGAAAAACTTATGCAACTTACTTTTTTTTGCTTGGATATTTTATTGCCTCCGGGCAGTCGACTGATCGTTGTCGCTGTTCCAGACAGGCCCTTTGGCTTCACGTTGTTTGGACATTGAATGTGATTTTGAATGTGTTCCCGGTCATTCTACCTCTTTTTTTAAATTTTGCTCGCTTTTAAATTTTAAAGCCCATTCATTAAATTTTGCTTCACTATGCTTTTTATCTTGCATTGTTTTACCTATTCAAAATCGACCACCTCATTCAGTATGAAATCCACGGATTGTATTGTTTATTTTTATTTATTTGTTTATTTATTTGGCGCTCCCTTTTTTGCTGATCCTTTTTGCAAAGACTATGTTCTCAATGCAAACAATGGTTTCCTTGACCACTACTGTGCACTTGACACAGTCACTTTGTATGTGGGCCGCCGCACTCCCGGCAATACGATACAGCGTTGAATCAGCTGTTTGTCAATTGCAACTCGAATGGAATCATGACTAGTTGAAGCGTTGAAGTTTGATCATTGCATTATCATTGGTTTGGGTTGCATTTCAGTAACTTAAAAATGGAGTCTAATTTTGAAACAACTTTTGCTCCAGATGTAACCAAGTGACATTTTTGCCGTAAAACTAAATTTCGAAATCAAACTTGTACATTTATTTGTTTTTTAGTATTTGCTTTTTATGATAGTGCAAAGACTATTTATTACTTATTTTGTTAACTCTTCAAAACCAGCTTACATTATGCCTTCAAATCGGATGTCACCCCTCAATGAACCCCTCTAGTCATTTCCTTTGGCACCGATTGACCATGTTTTGTATGCGTTGATCCGCTTGTTTTGTCAATTGCTTCCTCTCTTTCACTATCAGACCACCACCAAAACCATTTTTGTCCCCTTTCACGTAAAAACTGCAACATTTGCAAGTTAATAAAAAAACTTCCTTATCACCTGTCAATACCCAAAAGGCTTCCCCAGTTTTCGATCAACCTATGCCCTCTTAATGACAGCATTCTTTCTGGAAAGAACGTCTGACCCATTCCAACCTATCCATCTTCCACTTTGACGATTTACACACCGCATTGTAAAAGCGACTCACGTCGAAACAATTTGGAACAACAATTTTTTTGTCTTCCTATCACTTTGTGATCGATGGCACTAACCGTTTGTTGCAAAATGGATCTTTCGTTCTGACTCAGTCTTTTTTGAAATCTGATTTTGTGTCGACGTCGTTTGTCTCTTTTTTGATTTTTTACACTTGTTAGACTTTTAACTTACAAAAGTAGCGTTTTGTTTTGAAAAATTTCAATGGAAAACATTTAATTTGCTGTAAATTACCAAACAAAGTGAATACATTGTCACTTTCAGGACATTGAACGAATGAAAAGCTCAGCGGCAGTAATCGCCGAATCCCTGAGTGAATTCGGAAGATGCCTCCGCGAAACCGAACTTCCGAATGATGTTGAAACGACCGAAAGGGTGTTAGAAGCCCAAACGAGTGAACATGATGCGATCAAGGTTAGCTTTTTGGAAGTTTTTAGACTTGCTTTGAACCAAATATTTAAATCAAGTTCAAAAATTTATTATGGCCGAACTGATTCCTGTGTAGTTGTTACTGTTTCAAAATTTAACCATTTTAAATTGGATCAGACGGGCTGCCCTTGAAGGAAAAAGCGAAAAAACTCGTTCTTCCGATAATGGTTGCATCCAGATGCCAGCGGCGGAGACAATTGGAATGCGTCAAAAACGACGATCACTCGACGGAAACGGAAAAATCACTCACGCATGCGGCGCGTGGAGAGTTGCTTAGCTTGACTTAAAAGTGTGGAGCTAAAGCACATTAACATTGCATGCGGTCATCCATCCATCGAAAAAAAGATGTGCCGAATGCATCATGAAAAAATGGGATTTGCAATTCGAGATTTTTGGGCGTTTTGGAACCGTTGAAGATGCACCAATTAGTTTGTTGCAATTAGAAGGGGTCTTAAAGTTGAAAAAAAGTTACGCAGGATTACATGAAATCATGTTTTGATCACAAAATAATGCCCCTCATTTGTTTTCTTTCACTAAATAGCATTTCAATCAAGTCTAAACTGATCACGATCAAGATGAATGTCGTCCTCGTCGGAGTGCATTCATATTTCGTTCAAAAACCGGCATCAAAATTTGACTTGACCAGTTCAGGCTTGCCCCCTTCCATGAAAAAGGACCACCAATATTTCGGGATATTGGTTCGAATCGCTTTCATTTCATGATCAACACACTCATCGCTCGCCGGATGAATAAATGTGTGTGTTTGTAAAAAGGGAAAGCAAGCAAGTGACAGTCGCGAATGAAAGAGATATGCATGCCTGCAGGTCTCTCTTTGCTTGAGGCACTTTTTGACACATCCGTCGTCCCATCGCAGATGACCGACCCCGCCTCCTGGATAGCCGTTCCGGATAGCGTTTGACACTGACTCTCGCGCCTTGAGGAACTGACTTTGAATTGTTTGTCAGGAAGGAAAAGACTAAATGAATGCGGATAATGAAGGGCTTGCTTGATTAGCTGAGCGCTTAGGGATTTTTAGGTTTGACTGAGCGCGTGATTATGTTGGACTATTACGTAGAAGATCCAATTTAAACAGTTTTATATCTTTAAAAACGCATTACTTAAACTAGAAACATTTTTGAACCCCTTAATTCCAGGAAGACTTCCGGATTTCTATCCGCAAAGGCCTCTCCCTCCTGCGCCAAGTTCGGCAACTCGAACAGAAGCCCGATTCCGACCTCCTAAGCCCCACCAGGCTCCACAACGTGACTGCCATCGAAAGAATGCTCGTCCAACTCGAGGACACGGAGCGCTCTTTCGATGCCTTCTGGGCACGCCATCGTCAAAGGCTCACAAACTGCCTTCAACTACGAAGGTTTGAGGAATCTTTTCGCAAGGTTGGTTGCTATTTTTACTACTTTGATTGATTTCGGTTTCGTAGTTACGGAATTCGAATCCAAATTAAAATCAAAGTGTTTGTAACATATCGAGCATGTTGTTTTCTTTGTCTTTGGTCAACTTCACACCCCCTTTTTTTAAACCTTTCCCCAACTTAACTTACTACCGGATCTCTCCACACATGCGTAACAATGACCTTGTACTGAAAAAGGAGCAGCAGTCACAGACCTGATGAATTCCGAGGTGGAACAGCGTCCGTCTTACTTCATAGGTAGGAACAGTTGCTTTAACCGTTTCTTTGTCAATAACATGTGGACGGGTTAACCACCTTTTTGATTCTCATAATTTTTGCTTGATTGATACCAATTAAGATGGCTATTTTGCCTTATTATCAGTTTTTAAAGGTATTCCTTGTTTTATTTTGTGTTATAATTTGCAACGGAAACGTACTTTTTACTATTTGGTAAAGTGTAGTTTTGATGATTTGGTTGTTTTTTACTGTTATTGTGTTCGTTCTATCTTTAGGACCCACATTTCGTTCTATTCTATTACTGAAGCCATTCCTTATCTTTTGTTTCCCTCGTTTGTTCCGTATGCTTGACCGTTGTCCACGTACTTTGTCTCTTGACGTCCCTTGTCCACGTCCCTACGATGTGCACGTATCTAAAACAACACGTATCACTATAGCGTTCTAAGCCTATTTTATCATAATCCCATGGTTAAGCTGCGAGTTTGATCAAAATTGTCATGCACAGTACATCGTTGGAGCGCCAAAAAGTCTTTGTTACCATGTTTCTAATCACATTTTATCGATACATCCCAGCTAGAGCGTTTCGATGTTTATTTTGTTTCATTTTCATTTTTGTGTAGTTTCTTTATTTGGCACTGTATTGTGGAGTCGATAGAGTACAGTTCCTCGGCCATGGGATCCTTTCCAATCCGAAGGGCACACAAACGGTTTTTTGTAAGCGATGACCAAAAGAAGTGATGATCGTCACGACCGAAGTGAAAAAATAAGCCCCGGAATCGGTGCATGAATCAGACGATTCTAGGAAAAACAATCTTCAGTTTTGAGGAGGGAAATAGAGGAACGCATGATTCACTGTGAAAACAAAAGTTGTAATTTTCAATTTTGTAACTTTGTCATTTTTGAAACTGCACTTTTGACAATTTCTTGATCAGCTAACACAAATCGTACAGTTGCCATTTTTTACAAAATTCAATTTGTGATTACCTATCATGACCGGGTGCGGCTCTAGCCCTTTGAGTACTACCGCTTTTTAGCACCCTTTTTCGGTCGGCTTCGTTAAAGAAATGACACAAAACGCCTACACTTTTTGTCGGACTGTTTTAAGATGCGTTCCTGAAGTGACCATTACCAGGGTGGCTGTATACTTTTTATGACTTTTTCTTTCCCTTCCCATGCCGGCCGCAATCGTAACTTCCCTAAAAAGTGCGAAGAAGCCGTCAAGTTGCGCAACGAACACCTTTTTTGTGGGTGCGTAATACCACTTTTTGTTAGACAGCCTTCTAGCAGTTCATGAAAAAGGTCCAACTTCAAAAGGAAGAATGTCCGTTCAATTGTTCGTCAATGTCATAATAGAAAGTCGTTTTCTATTGGGAGCCAGGCCAAACTTCACTTCATGCCGATTTGAATGCATTTCCGGATTTTGATTTTTTGTCAAAGTTTCTGTAAGCTTGTCGAATGTTCAAAAAAGGAAAGACAGGAAGCCATAAGCAGCGATTTGTGTTCATTTGTCCACTTGGATGATGGCCAAAAAAGGTGGGCAAGTTCGAAAAGCGATGTTGAAGTGGACGCCCGCGCGAGGGTGGCTATCGGACATCCTCCTATCCTCAGGGGCTTTGGTTTTCGCTCTCCGTTGCCTAGTTAGTTCACGGGTTCTTCAAACTGGACGGAAGCTCACCCTGTGGCTATCCGGATTAACCAAGCTTTTGATTCTGTTTGTTTGTCTTTTCACTTTGAACAGTTCTCGAAATGATCCAACTATTTTCAAACTTTGTCAAACACCTTTTTGGAACGCTCCCCCCCACTTCCATTATCACAAAAAACTGATCTCCGGGCCCGTTTCTTATCACTTGCTGTCCACCCTAAGCCTTTTTGCCACCCTCTTCCGCCCCAAAAAAACAATATTGACAGTCTAACTATTGTCGTCAATGTTCTCTTGAACCAAAATGCCGTCAACTGTTGTATCCCGCTCAAAAGCATCCAAAACTTTGTCAAAAGCCGCTTTTCAACGTATTTTACATGCTTTCAAAGTTCAAACCACCATAAAATGCAACAAATTGGTGAGTCTGGCTTCGGTACCCCCGCAGGTAGCTATCCCTTTTCCCCAAGGCTAATTGGTGGTCAATATAAAACGGTTTATTCATTTTCGGTCCCATCCTCATCCTCCAAATCAACAATTGTCTCAAATTTGAGAAGTATAAATCAAAATTCTAACATAAAACATGAAAATGGAAAGCCATAATGGATGAAAGATCGGTTGAATGCGGCTAGGCCTTACGAGCTTTGATCATTTCGACGATCTTCTTGTATCGCTGAATGCACTCTTTTTTCGTGTGTCCCGAGGCAGCGGCAATGTTTTCCCAGCGTTTGGGGTCGCTAGAAGGGTAGGTCTTCAAAGCTTGCTCGAATTTGAACTGCTCATCTGGGGTCCAATCATCCGCGATGGCGGCAGGAGCAGGAGCGGCGTTGCCGTTGGTGGCAGCAGCAGGAGCGGCATTGCCATTGGTGGCTGCGGGAGATGGTTCCTTCGACTTTTCCTTCTTAGCGGCGGGGGCCTCGGCTTCATGGTTCTGTTCGGGTTCTGGGGTCTGAATGTTCTCCTTCGTGACTGCAGCAGCGGCCGCGGCAGCCGAAACCGTCGGGGCTGTGACTTGAGCGGCACGAATCTTTGCCTGCTTGATGACTTCCTTCTCAGATTTGGGAGTACCCGAACGTGTATGGTCGTTGATGTATTGGGCAACTTGGAACCATCGACGGTTGGTGCCGGCTGGGTACAGGTTAGCTGCCTTGACCAAGAAAGCGATTTCTTCATCGGTCCAGCCGCCAGAAGAAGGCTTGGATTCGGTCTTGGGTTGGGGTGCTTCCTTGGCGGGAGGAGTGCTGTTTTCCTTCTCCTTGCGAGCCTGAAAACGTAGAATTCAATTAAATTCCATCAAAATGGGGCAAAACATACCGTTCCCGTCAACACAGCAACCGCATCATCGTAATCCTTGGCTTCGCTAAGCTTCGCAACAGCATCATCGAGATCGTCATTCTTACCAGCCATGCATATCCGTTCAACATGTTCCATGATAACCAGCTTCTCGCCCGGATCCTCCGTCCAATAATTAGTCGATGAGACGAGATCACGCAACTCCTTGCGTTTCCTCGTTGTGAGCTTCTTGGCAGCATTGCGTTCACGATCAGCAAGTTTCTTCAGTTCCTTCTCCTTTGCAAGTTGTTCGGCCTTCAACCTCTCTTCCTCGGCTTCGGCAGCCTTCTTTTCCTCTTCCTTGCGAAGCTTCTCCAAGCGCTTGCGTTCCTTCTCGTCTTCCTTGGCCTGCTTCTCAGCCTTACGGAACAGAGCAATGCGGGGATCTTTGTCGAAAGTCAGTTGGATCGTGTTAGCTAACCGCTTCAAATAGTCCTTGCGAGCCTTCTCACGTTCGTAGCGGTTCATCTTCTCAATTTCACGGCGTTCGTAGCGGTCTTCACCCTTGGACTTGTCTTCCGTATCATTGTAGCTGAATTCGCGCCATGACGAGAAAGAGAACCAGAAATCGTAGAACTTTTCAACGTCTTCGCGGGAAGCGTGGATGTCGCCTAACAGGGGGACTGGCTGGACATTGGAGAATCTGAAAACCGTCAACTTTGTAAAAACAGCCTTTTCGAAAGGGTTAATTCAACTTACCGAGCATTGCGTTCATAAACTGGAGCAAGTTTCGTGAAGAAGTTCTTCGTCGAAACTTCAACGGAAACTGGGACGGTTTCATCGAAGTCAGGGTCGACAGAATCGTAGGAACGGCGTTTATCGTTGTCACTCATCAGTTCATAAGCTTTTTGGATGCAAGCAAAGGTGTCATTGGCTTGTTCGCCGAGTTGGTCCTTGTACTTGCCCTTGTCGGGATGGTAGCGAAGAACTTTCTGGCGGTCTGCAAATTATATATAAAAAACGCGTTATTTTGAAAAAAGGCCAAATTCAACTCACAAGCAGACTTAATCTGAGCAGCAGAAGCCTTGTACCTCAACTTCGACAGACCCAAGACCTTGTAATGGTCCTGGTTCTTCCAAGTCTTCGGACACAGCGACTTCAGATATTTGCGGTACTTGTCGCAGTCCTCGTCGAATTCAGAGTCATCAACGGCGGTGTCATTGACGTTTTCCTCGCTGGGGCTCTTCTCAAAGTGCGGGTGATGTTCATCGCGAAGGACTGGAGTTGCAGACAAGCCTAATACGAGTTTATCTAAAATAAGGTAAACCTCGTAGGCAAGGCCAGCATCCTCGATCCGGCGTTGCCGCTCGACGAACCCGACTCGAGCTAACGCGCAATCCGTTTTCGTATCGCTCGTCATTTCAAAAGTGTCTGGTATTGATTGACTGCCTGTGGCGGAGCCTCCAAGCTTTTAGGTCTGGGGAAAGCAAAACAACGAAAAGACGTGTTTTACCTTGTTTTGGCGTCAGTGAAGCCTCCGTTTGGTGGCAAGCGAACAATTACCCGTGCCCGATCGTGCCTAGAGACCTGTAAGATGGAAATATATAACGGTAAATGGTGAAAAACAGCGGAAAAGCACGAAATAGCGACGAAAAGATGGGTCCTCGACAGGCGACGGACTCGAAAGCCACAGCTCAAAGAACGCACGGTTACATGAGTGGTGCGGTATGTCCGTGTAGCGCACTTGACTGCGGTGGCTTGGGACGTTTCGCCAGCTGGCTGAGTATGACGCGGGCTTTTTAAATTTTTGCACGTTCACGGGGGGCTACACTTGTGGAAGGGGGGTCCTTTGAGGGCCTTTTTCGAGTTTCTTCTTTGATTGAGTTGACTATTTTTCAGGTTTGTAACAAGTTACCATGTTTTGTCTGTTATTTTGTGCAATTTGTGTCTCAAAGCAAAAGTTACAGTACCCCCAAAAAGACATATTTAGCATCTTTACTTCCGCTTAACCAACATAAAACCCATTTTGACCTTGCTGTTTATCTTACCTTTGCAAAAGTCAACAAAATTCCGATTAACCATCATAAATTTTGTCTAACGCCTCAGGGCATTTGTTGTTTTTCGATCTGTCAATCAATGGTCTAGCCATTCTACGTTCGCAGTCTTTTCAAAAAGTTGTCTTAAAAGCCTCCTGTCATTGTCTTTTCTCCTAAAAGTGCCGATTTGTTACGCAAAAAACACTTGTCGTCGAAAATCAGTGAAAGGCTCATGTCTTCATGTCATTTTTCTTTCAGCTCCAATCGTGCTTCGCTAAGCACATGATTTATCTCGAGGAACATCGGGACGTCGGCGATTCCGTCAAACGTGCGGAAGAGCTAGCCGACGAACACGAAGAATACGCAGCCAACGCGATGGTAGGTGATTTGGCTTATCTTTTTTTTGAAAACTTTTGTTAGCCACCCGTATTTTGACGACAAATCCCCCAAAATGGCAGCTTTTCGTGTTTTTCGTTGATTGAATTATCTATCGAATTACATGTTCGCCCATTTCCGGAACCACAGACACTGTTTCGCGCGCGCCCTCGAGGCCTAATTAACTATGCATGCATGGCAAAACCGAAGTGCATGTAAAACCGCATTTTGTAAGTACCAAATTTCACGACGAACAGAACTGGTGTACCGCATTTCGCTCATTATCAAATTTCGGCGCATTTTGAATTCAAAACTGTGGTCTTCGTTTACTTTAATCTGGCGATTTGCATGGATTCAGCTTTGCACATCCATTATGCAAAGTGAGAAACGAAGACAGCTGCCAATATGCGGGTGGCATTACCGCTGCCGTGATTGACACTTTTTTCGTATATGCCCCGTGGGCATTGGGGATGAGATTAATCACAGGAGATTAAAATTCGGACTCGAAAATAACGATAATTGGGCTCATTATGATTTGATTTGCAGGCTGATGTGCAAATGGCCCGTGCCCTCCGGGACAAGGGTGACGAGCTGATTGCCATGCAGGATCTGGAGCTCAGTGACAGTCTCCTGCCCAAGTGTGACGAGCTTTCGCGGATGGCTGATGCCCTCACTTCGGCCCTGGATAGAAGGACCCAGGTGTTGCTACTGTCACGAAACATGCATGACCAAATCAGTCAGGTTGGTAAAACTGCTTCATGGCAGCTAATAGATGCTATTTATGACCCCATTTTCTCATGCTTTTGACCCGTTTAATGGCACCCTCCACACCCCGACACCGATTTGCCATGGCAATCGTCGTCTTTGCGGGCAAATAAACCCATTTCATGGCCTTGCGTGACTGTTTCATCTTGCGCAGTACCCGCATCTCTGGCGAAAGCGAGTCCTTTTTTCCCTTTGATCCACACCGCCACAGTCTTCTTTACACTTTGGAAGCCGCTGGTCGCTGTTTCCGTCACAGCACTTCCGTATTATACATTGCGGCCATTGTCCATTAACACATGCTTCATTGCTTTTTGTTTTGTGAGCGATTTACGGCTCAATCGGGTCCCCGACGACTGTCAGCACGGATCGACCGCTTTCAATTCTCATTGTTTTGGTTTTCCATTGCATGGGGCTTTCACTTTTTGAAAGGTGTAAAAAGTGGCGATTTATTTTTCATTGCGAACGGATTTCAGCTAACACTTTCACTGGAAGCATTGACCGCATGCGAAATTTGTATCATTACTTTAGTTTTTGTGGCTTTCCTTTTATCCCTTTTCAAAAATAGTGTCACTTTCACAGTGAAAAGTCCTCCTAATCTCCCTTCCGCGCACGTGTGGTCGGCGATGACCTTCTTGACCTTGACTGACCACCCTCTGTACCTGTCATTGTCATCAGTCACTTTGTCCGGATGCGAGGAAAAGGTGTGTTGAACATTGTAATGAAGGTTAAGAACACAGTCGCAGGGAAAGTGCCGTCAGGTGACTGGCAGCCGAGTGCCTATGATGACCTTTTTCGATAAGTACAGTAGTCAATCTCACTTTTTAACCATTTCGAAGTCCTTTGATCATTCAAAACCTGCAAAAACGTACTTCCAGTGCTGCAAAACAGTTACTTCCCCTATAAAACTTGGTCCATTCCGTCCAAAACCACATTATTTTGTGGTCTGCGTTCTTGATTGCCTAAACGATCAGTCCAGTCAATCTTGCCAATCAAGCTGAACACTCGAACCACTTAGCTCTAATTTTCCGCTTTCCCATGCACGCCATCTTGCAAAAGCTAGCTTCAGTCTTTCCTGCTTCCTTGCAAGGAAGTGCAAGTGAAAGTCTCGCTTAAGAGCGACATTCTCTTTGTTTTTATGTTTTCACATAACACCTTTTCGGTCAACCAGTCTGCGCAGTTAATATTTAGCCGTATTTCCAAGTGCTAGTTTAATTCCCGATCGCGATTGCCTTAAGCCGGTACTCGAAATCAAACGCGACGGACTCCCCTGATGACGGCTTGTACTGTCCGCGGAAGAGTCGACGCACGGGGTTCGCCTTCTATCCGACGGCGATCAAATCCTTGCTCCGGCAATGGTCTGGTTTATAAATTATGAATCGGAAAAGCTTAATTTTTGACAGAATCAGTCAGTGCGTCTTCCGGGGACCTTGTCCCACTTCCCTAATTATGTCAGTTTTTTGAAGGTTCAAGGTCTCCGGAATCTGGGCGTTCATAGTTGACTGACCGGAAATGTAACTTAATGTTGCGTAAAGTTTTACTCCAAATTATCAAAATTATGATATTAGCGTACCCAAACTTTTAAAACCCCACTATTTTGACCAAAGAATGCACCTTTTCCCCCTTTTTATACCCCAATTCAATCAAGCATCCAATCGACTAAAAATCCGCCAAGATCCACGTTATCCCGTGCGCGCATACGTCAAAGGAAACAAAAAAAGCATCATTCGAGTTTCGATTTACGCTGCATCCCATTCCGCATTCAACCTTTGAAGTTCAAAGAATCTTTCAACCCCAAAGCTATCGACAAAAACTGCCCTTTGATGTCGTCTCGACATTTCAAGTATCTTCGATCACGTTTTGGATGCTTTTTGTTGACCCTTATTTTTGCATGTTCGGAACTTCGGAACTTTGGGATATCCTTGCAAAATCTGTAGTGTCAGCCAATTTGCAATCTGTTCTTTTTGCTCGTATCAACGTTTTTGTAGCTTAAAAAGTACGTCCGTCAAGTTGTGAAGTGTTCCATTAGTGTGTGTGGTTTGGAATCAGATGAATGCTTTGAAGCTCTGTCTTGAAGCGCGTAAATCAAGTGCAACAGAGCCGCCTCCACTTATCCACACGTTTGGGGATGGCCGTCCGGTCGAAATAGCTATTGTTTTTTCGAGAGGGTTTTGAGCGAGGCTTTGAAATAGGATTGTTTGTTGAAAGTTTTGCGCGGAAGAAAGGGAATTCCGTTTTCAAAATAGTGATTTTTTTCTGTTTTGGGGATGTTGGAGGCTATTTTTAATTGTTTTTGTTTTGTTTTTTACGTTTTTTGAGTGCTTTATTTGTACGGCAATGAGTGCCATTCAATTGTTGCACTTCTTTGTCCCCGGAAATATCGGTCAAAACGGCAGAAAAGCTTTACCACGCTCTCGAATACATCCATAAATGTGCCTAAAGATGCTCTCATGCCCCCCTTCGCACTTCTTCATCGCTTGCTTTACGCCTTGCGGTGCTGTCCATCTGGCCATCCCCTAATAGCTTCGCCCTTTCTCTTGACCACTCCATTCATCACTGCCCGTACTCTCGGCCGGACATTACTCTATTTTTGGCAATTTTACGGCTGCTTTTATGTTTTATGGCCTGTGAAACTGTGAATCTGCAAAAGTGTAAATTGGTACAAACGTTGACGATGAAATTATTTACAGGCGAATTCGTGGTGCCGTCGCGGCGTCGACCTTATCAATTCCCTGCCCCTTGAAGTGTCACCGACGACCACAGATTCGGTCATGGTCGATCTCGACGCGTTCCTCTCCGACGGCGAAAACCTCCAACTGGATGCCCTCAAGGCAACGCCCAACATGAACAACTTGATTTTGCTCACTACTACTGAGACTTCTAGCTTGTTGGCACAGGTTTGTTTTACTGACTTTTAAGTTATTTTAAACCCCTCAAAAACCTAAACTCACATCATCTGCAACAAAGGCTGAACTCCCGTCAAAGTCACTGCCACCCAATCTAGTTTTTATTTTGTCGTTATCGGCGGGGCATATCCATCTTTCACTTTCCCCTTTGAAAAAAAGTAAAAACTGGCACGGAATAACGGAACTTCCAATGCTCCAAAAAAATGAAGCGCCGCCGTATCACATGGCGCCTCCCTTTTGCACATTGCCGTTGCGGCTGTCATCGGCATCTGCAGATGGTGGTGGTCGCGAGTAAAGTAAGGATGGATGATACCACCCGCTGAGATTGAGTCAGTTTGGTTGAAGCAACAACTTGAAAATATAAAGTTTGGACGTGCTTTTTTCGGAATTTGCCTCCAGGGCCCTCCTTTTCCGGACTGGACCACAAAGCAAACAAAGTGACGTGGAACATCTCACGAAGAGGGTATTATATTTGATTGGATTGACAGTTGTAAATGTTCAGTTTTTATTATACGAGCAAATTGAGGGGTCTTTGGGGGTTGGTTTGAAGACAAACAAAGACAGTTTTGGTTTTTCATGCTTGCTTGTGTTTGAATAAGTACGCTATGCCGTACTTTTTTACGAAAGTTGGACAAAAGAAAGCATAATTAAGTTTAAAAGTCAAAGTTCATCAAAGTTCCAATGATTAGAAAACGTAAAAGTACCGTATTCCAGGTCGCTGAGCGCATCGATGACATCCGTCGCCTCGGCGCAGCTCGGCGCGATGCCCTCCACAAGCTACAGGAAACGAAAAAGTCATCGGTTTCATCGAAACCCGTGCAAGTTGTATCACCTGAAAAGAAGCCAAACAGCCTTCCGCTTGGCCCAGCTTCGAGCACTGCGTCAAGTGCAGCATCAAGCCCCAATGGCAGTGTCAAATCGACCCCCAAGGTTGGTTTGCTGTTTTGATGAGGTCTTTTGATGGCAGTTAACTTGCTTTGTTTTGAATCAATATCAACTTTATTGTCTTATGAAAACAATTGGAACCTTTGTTGTACTTTTACCAGCCCTTTTTCGACCTCAAAGCCGCGCCCTCTTGTCTTTCATGCCTCAGTAACCATGTACCCTAAGGGCCGCTGGCCGCCCATGTCGCACTTCCAAGCATGACCATGATGCTTTTCCAGCTTTGTTGGCCCCAAGCGCACTCTCATCGATGACAAACTTACAAACTTCCCATGCAAGTCGACCGATGTTGATTATGTTGGTGATTCTCATTGCTTTCCATCCACCCTCTCCATGTTGACTTGACTTCCTAGTCGTGCCTCACTCACAAATAGCTTACATTAGAAACCCTCTTACTCCCTC
>KB455473.1:75498-90696 GCA_000341325.1 Panagrellus redivivus | reverse complement strand
AAAAATTGGGGGTCGGCCTCTCCCCCTTGTTCCTAAAAAAGGTCGCGAACGCCGTGTTAACAGTTTTACGTGGGTTTTGGGGGACGCAATTGAAATACCGTAACAAAAAAAGCGTTTTTTTCTGAACCTTTTCAGGGTTTCAATTAAAAATTTGGCATGTAAAGTTCCACAACACTCAAAAACGTAAATAAACACTTAAAATTGAAAACAAAACGCCAAAATTTTAAGAAAAATTTCAGTAGAAGCAATTCCAAGCAGATCCCATCTCACCAAAACTCCCAAATTTCCGCGCAACCAACAAAAATCAAACACAATTTCGCATTCTGTGCAGGTGGGAGCTGCAGGGAACTAAAAAAATGTGGGACAAAGGCGACTCTGGCGGGGCTTCCGGAGGCTGATGACCACGGCCGATAGCAGCACCGACCAGCCTCTCGCTTCGCTTCGCGCCTTCCCGGATCTCGAAGCGGGCTTTTCTCGCCGCTTAGACGCTTTCTTTTTGCTCCTTTTGATCGGAAAAACAAACTTCCAGCCATACCCTGGTTTGAGGTAGGTATAACATCGGACTGTGCTCAAAGCGGGGCCGCCGAATCGTATTTTAGTCGGAATTTCGAGGCAAAAGTCAGTTTGATATAAAATAAACTTATGTCAAAAGTTGTATGTGTAAGCGTGGATCAAATTGATTTCAAGTTCAGTCAGAAAGCGACTCAAACAAAAAACGATAAAGTTCGTACCGGATAAACGCAGTCAACCGTGGATCGTAAAAGTCCGACAAACTTGGCTTAGATACTGCTCTGATTTCAAACTTTACAGAAAGACAATCTCCCTCCTCCAAAAGTACCCCAGCGATAGGTGCGAATCGGTAATTCACGCGTGAAACAAAGACCCACACGTCGCAAAGTGGGCGGAGCCCCACCATTGCCACTGGCAATAAAAACGATTTTCGGCTTTAATTTAAAAGCGTAGCGTGAGACGAGGTCGATGCGTATCTACATATCTATTTTCGCCTTCTGGGGGGGCGACGGAATCAGTGCCTTGCGCGGGAGTCAGAAAACAGTGGCGTCGAACATCAAAGTTCGCAAAGGCAGGGTTGCCGTCGACGCGGAGGGTTGTAAAACAGTCACCGGCGATGTTAGGGATCACTGGGATATCAAAACTTATCCGAAAAAGCGGAACAATGTTACATCATTTCCGAAAACATTGTACAAAACAACAAAAGACGGTCCCCCACCCTAAGTTAATGACAAACTTCAAAGAAAGAACAAGGCTACTGTTGACAAAAGCGTGACAAGTGGTAGAACCCAAGTGTCCCCTAATCAAAGACAAAAAGCTCCACAATTCAGGTAAAAAAGCTAGGAACGGGAATGCAAACATAAAACATGTGAAAATCCGGAACACTTGAAGCGCATTGTAAAAAAGTGGGGCACACGAGTGGGTGGCTTAATCGCAAATCAATCCAAGCTATTGAAACACATGTAAAATCGCGTTAAATTCGAAATATACTCACCGATGCTCGCCCGTTGGCGAAGATGACGACAACGAAGCTCCGCCCATCTTGGCCGTCATGCGTTTCGTCAACATGGCAGAAAGCCGCCAGACAAAGACACATCCGCTGTGGGATACGACCACCAGTCGCCTAAAAGTTTCAATTTGATGAAAAAATACTTTAAAATGCCAAAAGTATGCAAATTACTTTTTAAGACTACTCTTTTTGGCATCGCCCGAGGGCACTCGGCTATTATCGGGCTCCGATTTTGTCGATTTCAGCAAAGGCATGACAAATTTGTGTAAAATGAGTCAAGGAAAACAAAAGGTGCAATGACTCAGCGGACAAACTTTACAAAGTTTGACTAATACTAATTTCTTTCAAAACTTTGGAGCCTGAGGCAAGCGAAATGTCAAAATGCGATTTGACAGGTGGAAAAGTTTGATTCAAATGTCAGAAGTGCTTTTGATGCGCGCATTTTGTACGGATTTTGACTTTTGGTCAGTTCAAAATGTGAAATTATGAAGTTAAGTATCAAAATGGCATACCTGCAATCCGGTGTGAAAGCGATCGAAGTCACGCAATCAGTCTGTCCATTTAGCACTGCTGCACATTCGCCTGTGGCCACGTCGATGATGTACACGTATCTGTCGCTGCAGATGGTCGCGGCATACGTGCCAGAAGGGTCTAATGCTAATTTGGTCAGCATGCCTTCCTCGCAGAGAGTGCCCTTGATGGCTTTCATCGACTTTCCGGTGATGGAATACGTTCGAAGTTGACGGTCTTGGCACGCGAGCATGAGGGAATTGCCATCGGGCGCAATGACAAGGTAATTTGGGCCGGAATTGATTGAGATCTGGTTTAGCCGCTCGACGGAAACATCATTGCCTTCGTAGCTCAGCCTTCTGATGACGATCAACCGATCAGTGGCACAGGTGAACATTTTGTAGCCGCCTTGCTCCGGGATGAAGCGCACGGATACGACGGAGCTGGAGTGGTCATCGAGAGTGGATAGATGGGTGTACTCATTCTCGGCATCGAAGACATGAATCAATCTGTCACGGCCACCGGAAGCCAGGAAGACACGGCCATCGGAAGTGCCGGGATCGGCGTATTCGACGCACATTGTTTCGCCTTCATGGGCATCAATGTTGACCAGTGGATTGAAATCGGGCGTAGTAACGTCGAAAACGATAAGATTGCCATCACGGAATCCGGCAGCGAGATGCTTACCATCTGGGGATAGCCTAAGGCACTTGGCACCAGTCGTCGAATCAAGAGGGTCACTGAAGATCATCCCAGAATGGCTATCTGCAGGGTCATGGAGCAGCTTGTCGTCCTCGGCCAAATAGAGGACCTTCTTCAATTCCGGTGACAGTACATTCGAATTGAGAATACCGAGATGGCCATCCTTATCCATGCTCCAGAATCGGATTGTGTAATCGACCCCGGAAGTGATAAACGTCCCAGCGGGCAGCCAATCAGTCGGCTTCGACACAATCTCCATGTCGAGAATGGCACCAACATGGAAGCGATTGCTCAAGGACATTGTTTCCTGGAGATTCTCAAAATCGAGCAAATGCCATTGGTAGAAGCTTCGATCAGTGTAGAAGGCAGTCAGCTTATTAGTCGCTTCATGGAATAACAGCGCTCTGACATCCGGAAAAGTCGCTCCATGGGTCGATGCATCTTTGACTTCGTTGAAGAAACCTGGCAAGTCTCCAGCGGCAGCAATGTCATGCCGTAGATGATGTGGTCGACCTGGAAGCACTCTGGCCATCCATGTTTCAATATCAATAACGCGAATGATGCCATTGGTGAAGCCAACAAAGAGCTGATTCGGCGGGCCCATGCAGAGTGCCTTCGGAATGCCGCCATCGAGTTCGTAGATGTCGTGAATCTGCTTGTTTCTGAACTCGATCAGTCGCTTCAAGTTGTTCAGGACGAAGGTGCGATTCCCAGAGGCACAGCAAACATCGAGGAAGGTGTTGTTCCGCTGGGAGTTCAGAATCGCCGACTTTCCAGGCAAAACTTTGTCCGAGCTGCCGACCGTCCAGAATTTGACATGCCGCACACCGACGGTAACGAAAAAACTTCCATCGACGCTCAATGAAGCCGCATTCACCTGGTTCGTGATCTTCCCGCTGGATGCCTTGACTTGGCGCCGCCAATCCCATAAAACAACATTCTTATCGTGCTGGGATCCGACGGAGAACAGCTGATTGGAGTCGGCCGTGAATTTGACGACGAGAATGCCGAGATTGTGTTCGGCCAACTCGGCCACCTGGACACCGGTATGATTGCCGGCACTGCTGAGCTCCCAGACACGGACCATGGGCCTATTGCCGAATTCACCCGTCGCGAGGTACTTGCCATTGGGGGCAATGTCAATACACGTGATGTTGTTCTTTGAATTGTTGACGAGATGCGCCTGATGCTGGCCATACTGTAGGACTACGGTGCTGCCGGCGGCATAGGCAATCGGGCCACCGTTTTGATCGATCGCAATGGACGATGGACAGGCTGTACAGCCGAGGACGCGTTCCAATTTGGCCTGAAAAAACACAATGATAACCTTTTTTCTTAAAAATTTAGTTTATTTGACCCCATTCTGCATGTTTAGCACTTTTTGGACATGACTCTTAAAAAATGTCAAGGTAAATGACGTCAGATAAGCCAAACATATATTTTTCGATCAAGGTTACTGTAATTACAGCTTTTCATGCTCAAATTTGCCGTTTCATAAACCAAAAACCCCCTAAAACCGGATCAATTCAACTTAACAAAACCCAAAATCAAAGTGTTTTGCTTCACTTCATGATTGCTCCGTCATTTCGATCCGGTCCTCAACTCAATTTCAATTACCCCCGAAAGACGTGTCGGACAATGTCCCTCCGCTCCGAAACAATGTCGTCGCTCCTCGGGAGCGCGTGTGATTCGATTATCTCATGCCTCTGTTCGCACTCTACTCTACAACTGCCACTGGCTACTATCAGCAATCGGCGATCAACACCGCCATTAACTTTTTGAGTTATGTCAATTAATGGGCGACAGAGGCCGGCAAATATGCGTGTACTAACATGATTGCATTGGCCGGGGATGATGTTATGCGAATTCTTTACGTTATGCCGGTGCAAATGGCTCACAACTACCAAAATTGAAACAATTTTCAACTATTTCAACATCTCAAATGCTCCAACTTGACTGAAGCGCCTCAAAAAGCATCCCGATTGTAATCCAAACCTCGTGCTAGCCTTTCAGACCGCTTTTTTCTCAAGACC
This sequence comes from Panagrellus redivivus, assembly GCA_000341325.1. Lineage (NCBI taxonomy): Eukaryota > Metazoa > Nematoda > Chromadorea > Rhabditida > Panagrolaimidae > Panagrellus > Panagrellus redivivus. The sequence goes on along the minus strand of KB455473.1, from coordinate 85,932 downwards.
GGTGATGGTTGTCAATACAACAGAAAAGGACCATAAAAAGAAAAGGTGCGTTTGCCTATTGATGATAAGACGATACCCAAATAAGGGTGCAGCTATTGGCAGGCTAGTGGGCCAAGCTATCGGTTGGCAAACAGTATCCCTTCCCTTTCTTTGTGTGTAAAAGTGACGAATGAGCAGGGTTGAAGTGAGCTGGCTCAACAAAGGGCGTCAATGTCAGTGGCAGTTATCCCTTTTTCAGTAGCGGCGGCGGCGATCCGATAAATCCCTCGAAACCGGTGCCGCTGACTTATTTCAAAAAGGAAAGATATATACTAAAAATGTAAAGTGACCAAGCAGGAGCAACTTTTTGATTGAGAGAACGGAGAGAGTTGGCGAGCTTCCAAAAAGGGCTCGCTGCTGCCGATCACGTTAGTCACACTAGCGCAGCACTACTGTATGAGGCGGCTTCTTAGGAGACCGACGGCGAGCGGGCTGTATTGCTAAACTAGGTTTACGTTTGCCTTTTTTGTCATCAGTCAGCGTCGTCATCATCGATGTGGTGCACCGAGCGATCGACAGTGGAAGCAGACTGACTGCAAGGGACCCCCTGGCGATACTGGTGAGCAAAAAGGAAATGGCGACGATACGGCTGACGTAAAGAGGCAACGATCGTTGCCTCAACTATGAAAGCTCGTTTACGAAAATGAGGCCCCAGCCACCTCGAGGGAAGACAGAAAAACACAAAACACTTTCCTAACGTGCGTAAATGTAAACTGTAAACCATTAAGGACACCCATCCCAGCCAAAACTTGTCCGTCATCATTCCAATAGGGGTCGATGTCATCCAATCCGATGAAAACTCACATCAACGATACTTTCTATTCGCATTTCGAATCTAAACTACCAGTGCGGTGGGAAATAAGTCTCCAAAAAGGATCCAATTGTGCATTAACATTAACCTTGAACTGAACTGAGATCCATCCTTACGAAGGGCGCTCCCATCATTGGCTTTTTTATTGCATTCCTTCAACAAATTTAAAAAACTGAATGTGAACGAACTTCTCCGAAGTCACTAGATTGATCGAACTCGACCCAATGCAAAGGCAAACCGAACAGGGAACAAAAAAATAAAGTTCAGATAAAAAGGCATCCGGATGATCGGCTCAGGCTAGAAGCGGCTGCCCTCAGGGCCAGTCGGATCGAACACCATCATCAGTCAAGTCGGTCTAACCGGGGCCAGGGAGTGTGTGAAGTTTCAGCCGAAACCAAACATAAAAAAGCCGATTCCAAGGAGTAAAGCGGATTTAAGGGCGCAATCCTTATCTTTACCTACCTCGTTTCAAACATTGAAGTTATTTGCAACGAGTTTGGGTGTAGGAAAAACTAACTAATAGCAGGGTATTGCGACGGAAACAGAAGAAAGTGCGAATTCCGAAGCAAAGCTAACGATGGGTGGATAGAAAAAACACATCAAAGATGACCCGATAAAAATCAAAGGGATAAGCGCATGGATAAATAATAAAAATCCGGCTAGTGACGCGAACATTGATCAAAAACCCCGAAAAGAATGAATAAAAAACTTGCCATTCGTGCCATTTTGGCTCAATAGGGCATGCCGATACGGGTAGAGGGGTACCAGAAATCGTGGGCAAACACGAAATTAGATCAACCAAAGGTCGAAATCAAAAAACGAGTGAAAGTGATAATGCCCAAAACAAAAAGGCCGTCTTTCTGCAAAGAATTAGAAGCACGTAGGCTGGCTGATGCCTGAGAAGTGTGAACAATGATTGATTCAATCGGAACACAAACAAAGGCGAAAACCGCGACGACGTTGAAATCGAATCGGCGGCGACCAGAAAAGGGTTTAATAATAAGTTGATAAATGTCGTTCGTAATTAGGGGGCGTTGTTGTTGAACAAAATACGGATTCGAAATGGGTTTTTCTTCGGCTCCGGAAGAATGCAACAAACAGACTTCGTAGGGGAGGGTCGAGAAGCACCACCAAGACAGAGGCCCCCAAAGTAGGCGGAGTCCTGCCTTAGTTGTCGTTGGTGGCCGTGATGGTGGTGGTTGTGATCAGCCAGAGGCGGAGAGATAGCAAAAGCACGACGGTACCCGCGCGCGCAATGTGCAGTCAAGCAGGGTATTCCGAGGGTCGTCGTGGTTTCTGGTGACACGGTATCGATTGAAGGTCTGCGGTTGGAGAAGACACTTTCTACCTTTTCGTCGTTGTCAGGGGTTGGCGAGAAGCCGTTCAGTTCAGGCGACGACAGAAAAACACGACGAACGACAGTACGGCTGGCTGGTTGTTGGTTGGTGACACCACTATTTGGAGCCGCTGGCAGCCGGCAGGGGCAACAACTAGGTGACGGACACACGATGCGCGCAGAAAAAAAAGGCTATTGTCGCCAAAGGGATGGACGAGTGGGGAACCAGCCACAGGGCAGCAGCTGCAACTGGATGTACACCTTTAGCCGTGAGCGACGGTGGCGGAGGTGGAGGCGAACGTCCACACCTGCCCCAGGAAAACGAGAAGGCGAAGAAGAAGGGGAAACAACCGCGGAGGGACAGGTAAGCCGAAAGAACAACCACCTGGTCCGCGGTGTCGCTTTTAATGTCTCCCTTTGCGGTTTTTACTATTACTCAATGTTGCCTCCAGTAAGTCTGTCAATGATGGACTGATGGAAAGGTAATTCTTGAAGATTCGTACAGTACGAGAGCCTCAGGGCTTGATTGTTCGCGCGATCTTATGTTGATTCTAGGCGATCTAGAACAATAGGGACCATTCATAAGTGCGAGTTTTGGTGTTTGGCGTCTCCTATTACGTAGTACATATCTACCGTCTTGCTGATCAACTATTCGAAAAAAGTATCAAAACGTAATTCCGACCTTCTGTCAACGGTCAAAAAGTTCAACGAAACCCTTTTGACCATCAAAACCCCCAAAAAACCGACTCACACGAAACTCCCTCGGCTCCCAGAATCCACATTTCTCAAAATCACAATCCGAATCATCTTCATCCTCGCTATATTCCTCCAGGTACAACAAATCCGCCATCATAGCCCGAGGGCAAACAAACAAAATGCCAGAATACAATGCAAAAGCCGAAACAATGGCAATGCAAATAGCGGTCAAGCTTGCTCTCGGGCCCTCCCTAAGTATGACTCACTACGTATTTGCCGAAGGCGTTTCCGCCATTTTCATTTTTCAAGTGCTAACTCAAAAATGCAGACCGCAAAAACAATGAAAGCGGCCCTCAGCCGTGGCCTCTTGGGAGGATCGAGAACGTCGAGAACCGACAGCTTTAAAACAAATTGGCATGCCATTCATTGTTGGAGTGATGGTCAAACACAAATGGAATGCATATGGATAAGGGCATCTTTTGAAATTGGAAGTTTAAACTGGTAAAAATCCCAATTGATAACAAAATCCGGCCAAAAAAGAAAGAACGCGGAACCAGAACGACAAACCGACAATAAAAAGGACTATAATGGCCAATTAAAGTTAACAATAGTGTCATCATGAAGATGATTGTAATGATGATGATAGAAAAACAGGAAACTCGTAAATGGCCGGCATCTGTGACTGATCAACAAAACCTCAGAAGGGCCGTGCGATGGGAAAATCATAAAAATTTAGTGAAAAAAGATGTGATCACACGGTCTAATGATGTATACAATTTGATGAGGAAGCGTTTCGAAGAGTTTTTAACTTTGTATCACCTGATTTTGTAAAGAAGTGCTTACATTTCGATTGTTCCGAACGGCCTGCTCGACGAGAATGGCAGCTTGCTCGGCCGGCGTCGCGAATCGCCGTCGATTGAGACGACGCTCCATCGACGACGGATCGCGGGGATTCGCGATAGGGGCCGAAACTGAATCGAATATTAAAATAGTTTGAAAAACCACGGAACAGCTGTTTGAAATTTTATGGTAATACCAAAAAAAGTTGGCCGGAAGACGTTTGAGCGCATCAAGGTTCCGTTCAAACCAGACAAACACGAAATCAAATAAAAAGTGCCATCAATCAGTGTAAGTTCAAACGTCTCGACAAAAGTTGTTTAAAACAGAAAAAGCAAAATAAAGGCGCTGATTGATGGAATGTGTCCAACACCAACTCACTTTGATCCACAGACACATTGGCATTGAATGGAATGGATCGGATCTATGGCCTCAGGGCAAACGGGATTTTGGATTAACATCTGGGGCCCCCGATTTTAGGGTTATTGTGTCGCTTTCTTTGCAAATTTTATCGAAAACGAACAAATTGTAATCCTTCGTGAGCGCCGTTCTACGCCTTGAAGGCGATCTGGCAAGGAATAGCGAGCAATCATCAAAAAAGTAAAAGTGAAAACGATAAAACCCGCAACTTTCACTTTCTATGGCCCATATTGATGGCCAAATGCATGGGCGTTTTGGCATGATGCATCAAAAAGCTAAAGCCAAAACCAAACAGAATCAAGGGCGCGCCAGAAGGCGTAGGAGCAGCTCCAAACCTCCAACACTCTGGAAAGTAAAAACGCGGAGTCAAGTCAGAGGTCCGTTTGGCTACGCCTCGTCCTATTGTCAAAGCCATCGCTGAATGCGACTTCTAGACGCCATTGGCAACAAAGAAAAACGAAAAGGCGATGTTTCACGTGTGTTTTAGCGGTTCGCTAACAGCTAAACATTTGAATGCGGGTAAAAAAGCGGTCGTGAAAAGGGTGAAAAAGTGGTTTAACGGTGCTTCACAAGGTCGTATCATTGCGGCGAAGAGGGCTATTTGCAGGTTGAACAGTATATCCGCGGGGCGTTTTACGGATGGGGTGGATTTGCTTCGACATAGGAAAATTGTTTTGAGAAAATAGATCAAACATTAAAACATTGGGCCACTTTTTCATGATTTGGGCAAAATTTTAACCTACTAAATCAAATAACAAAAAATCTCATGTAAACTGACCACTAAATTCCGTCCCATACATCAATCGCAACCGCAAGGATCAAGGAAAAGGTCGCCTCGGATCTCGCAATGACGAAAGCCGTCGATTCCGGCGTCATCGCGGGGGCGAGCGCAATTAAAATCCAGATACAAATTGACTCATGCGTTTTTTTCGGAGGGGCGGAAATACATCCATGAGCACATATTGCTTCATTGATCAAATTTGCTTGAGGATAACGCTTTCATGAATTCAGAAAGTCAATATGACATCATTTGTATATAATATGTTTGGTCAAAAACGGATAAGCCGAACTTTGGGTTTTGATTTCGGCTCAGATTAGGGGTGGCTGTTATTGCAAAAAACAGCTGAACGCGATCGGTAGCTAATATGCGCAGCTGTTTGGAACGTCGGATCGTCGGACCATCGGCGGTAGTGAAAAGGACGACTTCAAAGGCTATAAAAACGAGTTCCCCTTTGGTGGCCTAAGCCTTTTCCTTTGAAAGTTTGAATCTAGGAAGAGCTTTTCGGGAAGGACGAGCAAATAAACACCTGGTTTGATACAATACATGCATGGGATTGGTTCCGGTTTTGATTTTGGTTACGTAAGTTTTTGGAAACGTTCAAAAAGGATGAAACTTGAACATCAAACTTATAAATAAAAGGAAAAATTCTCAATCATCACGCCTGTACCAAAAACAAAGATTCAAAATAAAACCCAAAAGCCACCAACAATCCAAATCGCCAATTAGCATCCACCCCAGTAAATTTCGGTAATAATATCCGTGCAGCACTTAACGCCAATGAGGTAATTGACGCGCAATCTGATGTGAGAACCGCCAAAGCGCGCGATTCGAGGCGGCCTCGATCAAGCATAGATAAATGGCTCACTTTGCATTGAGATTTTTTTCAAGAAAGGGCGGATTCGCGGAAGCGTAATGGGTTTCCGGAAGGGGGTTTTGACCTTTATGGATTTTTGGCGCGCGAAAACAGTAGTTCGCGGTGTGAAGTCTCGCTTTATAGATTGAATGCAGAAAGAATGGGAAGAAGCTTCTCAGTTTCTGACCAAACATACGGAAGCTTTGTTTAGTCGGAATGAAAACAGCGTGAAATTGACACCGTCTTCGATAAAATCGTGCTTAAATTTCATTAACTGACTTAAAAAAACGCAAAATTGCCAGTTATGAAATAAATATTTTACAAAAATTTTAAACATAACATTTACATATACGTAGTCCAGGATTCAAAAACTAAAGCATAAAACCCAAAATGCGTCTTTCGTCAAAGCCAAATCAATCCCACCGACAATGAACCGCTCAAATTCCGGCAGTGCGCAAAGTACAGAAATCCGATCCCCTATATTCTCAGAACACATATCGCATCCACCCAATCAGTCAACAATCCCGACCCCAGCCCAAGAAAACCTCGGGACAGTGATCACATCTTGAACTGCTAGGGTCGTGGAAACTTGGCAAACCCAAACCTCATTGGCAGAAAAAGTAAAACTGTTTACTTGATCCGTTTTAAATGGCAGTTTTGACGTGAGAATGCTTGACATTTTAGCCAAAACTAAACAAAACGATTACGCAATTGGGGTAGAAGGGTAAAAAGGTTCTAAAAAGTGGGCCAACGGGGTGGTCAATAAGCGTATCAACTCGGACTAACGGATTTTTGACAGTTGAAACGTATCCCGACGAGGCATTGGGGGATGTCAATTAAGGCCAGCCAGTTAGTTAGTTGATCCATTCCAATCACTTGCCGCCGTGAGCGGTGCGGATGAAACCAAAACTTTTTTTGACGAGTGCCCAAGGGCAAGTCAAATCGAATCAAAGTGAAACCGCCGCGTTCCTTAAAATGCGTAAGGAACGCGGCGGTTGTTATGATAGCGAAAATAAGCGAAAAGAAAGACAGTGACACTGCCATGGGCAGAGTTATTATCGGTTTTCGACGAGACTGTCTTGATAGAGGCACTTAGCGCTCGAAAATTGGACAATATCTTGTTGGAAAGACGGTTTTATCAATTTTCGAAACTGACGAAGATAACATTGACCAGTGGCCAGCGGCTATGTCAAAGAACACGATCTAAACTAACGTCAGAAGCGAAGTAGCGACTGATAACGCCAAAAGTCAACAGAGCCTATCCGATCGACGAACGAAGACACGCATCGGCTAATTAGCTCGTAAAAGGCGCGACCAAGCCTTTCTCTAATGATGTTTCACCGATTTAACTCTACCCTTTTTCGATAAAGTGCCTTTTTTACGATTTCAACTATCGTTAAAAACGGCTTCCCTAACTTAATTGCTAATTCGAAACTTACCTTATCATTGAGCATGGTGCTGGTGATAAAACCGACAAATTACGATTATCCGTGGCTTTAGAACTTCCAAATTATCAGAAGGAATAACAAAGTCGACGAAATACGAGTTTTTCGAAAAGGGAAACTGATCGGACGCAATATTGCCGATGGCGATATGTTTGACACAGTGCGCAGTGTCTGACAACAACAACATGGAGGGTCGCTCGCGTGCCGATCAGGAACACACCCACGCACTTTTATGATGTTACGATCAGGGACGATCAGGCTTTGCGCGGCACCGCCTGTCGCGAACAAGTTCAAGAGGCGATTTGGGTGTGCGGCACGGATCGAAATACGTATGCAAATGACAAGATTGGAGTGGAAAAGTTCAGGAAGGCCTGCGGGGATTAGGGTTTTCGGGGGTAGGCACTTGGGAGAAGTGGTCAATGGGGTCGTTTATAATTCGATTTATGAACTTTTAGGAACTATTTTTGATGTTGGAGAGTGGTAGAATTTGATATTTTTGCCCGAAATAGCCGAAAACCAAGTTCAAACCAACCTCAGATGCAATTTTCGAAAGAAGCGAGCCGCCTTTTAACTGTGCCATTGACAAATTCGCTCTCTTCGACGGCGATTTGCCACCCTTCCTCAACGAATAAGTAATCGGTGACTTTCCTCGGATGGAAGTCTGCACCTTCAGCTCGGCCGAAGTCGTGCTTGAAGCGGCGCGAACTCGTTGTGACGGGGCATTCTGGCTGGTGGAAGCATTGGTGGCATTTACCGGTCCAGATGACGAAAACACGCGTCTTCGTGGCGACCCGTTTCGCGGCATCGTGGAATCTGATGTCGGTGCCGTCGGAGCTGTTTTCGTCTGACCCCACTCGGACCACTTTTTTCGTCGGGCGATGGACATGCCTCTAAAAACTGTCCCGATAACCGTAATTCGCGATCAATACGAGCGTAAAACATGCTTCCATCTCGCGGAAAGTAATGACAAATCGCGCTAAATTGGCTGTCATTTCGATGACATCCGACAAAAACATCGACCATTACCACTGTCTTACATGTGTACAGTCCTAGAGTGGCCATATCACCAAATCCACGGAACACAACATCACGGAACTTTTGGAAATGCATGCCCTCAGGGCCTAGAAACAGAAAAAACGCCCTCCCAGACCGTCATTAGTTCAGTTTTTTGTTCGAAACTGGTAAGTTCAAGGCTTGGCAGACCCATCAGTCAGGCGGGGAGGTCTTGCAAAAAGGGCAATAACAGGATAAAAATAGCAAGGAAGACGGAAAAGGAGGAAGGCAAAACAGTACGTGATCCATCAGACCGACCGCACACAGGCCATGAATCAGGCGACACGGACACGTCAAAATGCCGAGCCAGTTCGAACTCGAACAAATTGCCTCGTTGGATGACGACGGTTTGGACCAAGCCAATTGTGGTGATCGAGCATTGCGGGAATGGGAAGAGGTCTGACTGATGAGGAAGTTTCCTTGCAGAGGAGGCATTGGAATTGCATTGAGTGGAAATGTGGATTTCAGAGGGGAGAAGTGGTTTTAAAATGAGATGAATTTTGTATTTAAACGGTTTTGTAGCACTTTTCGGCAAAAGTATTACTTGTAGGAACAATGGAAACGTAATTTGGGTCTTCAAACAAAGAAACAATCAAAACCAAAGACAACAAACACCAAAAATCCCGTCAATACTCAATCCACCAACACGACATAACATTGATTCGATCAGGTGGCAATGAACTCACGTCGACCCCCGCACGTCTCCACGAAATGCCAATATCGCGCGCCCAGATCTATCAGATCGGCCCTGTGGGTCTGGGTCGCGCCGTCACTGCCTAATTTCAATTCGAAAAGGAACGAGACAAGGTTAAATGAGGTAAAACGTGGTAACATTTTGATGGCGGGGGATTAGATTAGGGCCGGTAATCCCGCGGAATGACTGCCCTTCGATATTACGTTTCAGGCGAAAGTTGTTGATCCCCACATCCGACTGGATGCAACATATGCCTTTTGACATGATAAAAGTGTAAACGATACATAATAACAACCACAAACTGAAAGAAGTCATAATCCTAACGGCGCAAAGGCCGATAAAGACAAGACTCATCGTCAGGTACATCGTTATGATTACCTCCAAATCGACCGAACCCGCCGACTGGCAATGGCCAGGACCTGCGTTTTGGTTCGAATCGGATCAATCTTGCGGGTTGCGCGAGATACTTGACCCTCGCTGGCAGCACGGCGAACAAACAATGCTCATCAAAGGGGAGATTAAACAATGTTTGATTACATAAAATTCAATATGAAGTTATAAAGTAACTGTAAATTAGTCCATTATCAAAAATGGTACAGTTTTGTTCAGTTCACCCGAAAAAAACACTCAAAAAAACTCGAAGTTAACTGTGAAACCCTCCCAAAAAGTCAAGTTGTCACCGAATTTGGGCTGACCCACGACGCCCTCAGGACAATGAAATGCAAAGGATGCGTTCCTCCTTTGGCCCGAGCCGAACGGAACGAAATGTGGCTAATGTCGACGCAAAAACGAACGAAGGAAACGAAACCCTCCAGGAAATGTGAAAGTGCCATCGAGAAAGTGGACAAAGACCTATTTCCGGATGGGCATGGACATGGGGTGGCGGGCATTGATTAGATTGGGAGCATTGGCGTGGGGACTATTGAATTTGAGCCTCGGGATGGGTGTTTTTTGGGTGCTTTTGGAGGGGCTTGTTGCTAATGAATGCAAATTGGCGCATTGATAATGCCTTAAGACAAATTCGTTTGTTATTGGACGCTTTTGTAATTATAAAACTGTTAACGGCCGTTCTTGGTTAAAATTTTTGAATCAAAACGAACTTTGATCAAAAACAGTTTTTATCAGAGCCAATTTTTTCAAACCCAAAACCTCAAAGAACAATGCCATTGCATCCTAACGGCTATCATTCACCTTAAAACCCATATCCGTATTATACTATTGCGACCAATAGACCATCAAATCGGACGTGTCAAGCACGATTTGGTTTTCAAGGATGTCATTCGTACAAAAACACAAGCATCCACGCGCCGCTGAAGCCATTGTCGCTTGTATTGGGGAAAAGGAGCAACGTAAAAAGCCTCGTGGGCAAACAATGATGAGCGCGAAAAGTACAATTGCAACGCGTTTTTCAATTGATGTGATCGACGATGGAATGCGTTATAGCCAGAGCTACGGGAGATCTGGGGACT
>KB455473.1:61542-75488 GCA_000341325.1 Panagrellus redivivus | reverse complement strand
CCTGGGATTTGGACAAGACCGACCTCAAATCGAAGTGCGCCAAGTTCTACAAAGACAATGTCACCCAAGTTACATTTTGCCTAGACTTTGTGAAGATGAATTCGAGTATCGTCATGGATCTGATTCGCAGGGGGGCTTCTGTTGACAGTTACGAGTGATCTCATGGTATCCGAAAATGCAAATCTGCTTGTAGTTTAGTATTGTTTGCTTGATATTTTTAAAGGTGTCTCGTTTCGTTCGCTCTGTTTAAATAAATGCATTTTCTTTTTGACAAAACGATCTTAAATCGAAGTGCGTTAAGTTTCACAAGCGCCCCGAATTTGTGAATACAGTCTAAACTAGGGTTGGTAATATTCAACTAGGTGCATCATTTGATAACTCGTATAACAGTAACCCTACATGATGCCATTAAATTTTCATTACGCGTTTACATAGTATAAAATTAGATAAAAAAGGAATGTAGGCAATGGTAAAGTGAATGATACCGCACGTGAGCCGTAATGACGTGAAAATGAGAAAAATGTCGGAATGAAGTGACTGTGTATTATTACATATACCAATTTATAATGCCATAAACCCGACTACCTTCGGACGAATTCTACTTAACAATACCTATCAGATTTTTAACGTATTCTTTAAAACTAGGGTTCCGACCGGCTTCAAGATCCATTTTGTGGCCGCAAGGGTAAATTTTTATCTGCAACGCGAAGTGCTCATTGTTTTCACTATATTTCGAGCTTCATGTTATGTTTTTACAGTAAAATGATAGCAAATAAATGCTTCTACAAGCACCTTGTGATTTTTATCAACTGCATGTATTGCAGGAGTGAATAGCATCAAAGGCGTAGTAACTTGTGGCATTAAATCTGATGTAAAACAAAACAACACTAAAATAAATAAGCATAACCCGTTGTAAATGGCCCCTGTAAAGGCGCCCCAATGCCGCCATTGCCCTGGCCCCTATCACAATACCATGCGGTTTTTACCGCTGCTAACGGCACTGACGCTATTCATCGCAGTCTTCATCAAACATGGAGCAACAGAATCATCGACCCAGTCCACGACAGATGCATCGACGACCGTGGTGACGACCGTGGTGACGACCGCGGAGTCGACAATGACCACGGCTCGCCCGAACACAACCGTTACAACGACGCCGTCAACGGTCGAAACCACCACTGAAGCCGAAGAAGAAGAGGAAACGACCACGGCCAAAAAGAAGAAAAAGGAACTCAAACTAGAAACTGTAACAAGTGAGCTTTTAACCTTTTAGACATTATTTTCACGATTCAAGTTACAGTAGTACTGTGCATCGCAACGGTGGCCTTCTGGTTTCTCACACTGATTGTGAGCTTCGTGTTGTGCATGAAGTTTAAATCGTCACAAAAGAAGCGCAACCTTCCGCCACCATCGGATGCGCGACTGTCTTCACGGGACTACCAGGAATTCAGCGATGTCCCAGATGAAGCCAACTTTGTCGAAAAGAATTCCAAAATGCAAAACATTAAGAACAAAATGGCCAAGAAAATGAAGAGAAACAAGCGAAACCGTGCCGAGGAAGGCGGCGATGAGTTTGCCATGTAGTTTTGACTAATGTATGTTATGAAGTTTTTGAAAGGAATTTTTGTTGGAAAGGTTGAAGGAAGTTACGATTTAAACTATTAACTTCATCAAAAATGGTAGTGCGTTCATGATGAGCTTGAAAAACTAGGTTGAAGAAGGCGTCGACGACTTTCAATTTTTACTAATGCTTATTATGAAGCTTGTCTCTGAAAGACCACTGGGATTGGTTTGGGCATAAGGAAGGGTTGACGGAAGTAGACGTTGGCGTGTGAAAGCGGTCATATTTCAGACACAGAATGGGAATGTTGTTAGTTTTGGTTTTGCTGCGGACTGCGAATTGTGAAAATTTGTTTTTTGGTTTGCTTGAAATGAAAAGTAGCCAATACTAGCCGGTTTGACTGGATTGCAGCCTTTTCTATGTTTTGCTTTTGCCAATAGTTTGCTATTTTTGTCGATTTATCAATAGTAAAAGTGATTTTCAAAACATTGGTCAACTATATTTTTAGCCGCAACTTCCGAAACAACTTCACCATCGTCTTTCCTTAACACCGTTCACTTCACGACTTCCTTCCCCTGTTCCCCGTAACCAACAGTGTTGCACGGCGAACCGGATTTCGAACCAAAACACCCGAACCAAACGAACCGAGTCGGTTCGGCTTCGGTTCGGCATAGATAAAGCTTTAACGGTATTAATACAAAAACACTATTTAACAACAGTAAATAGTTTATTTTAGTTTATTTTTATGAGCCCTGCTAAATTGTAAGGACAGTATCGCCATACTGGCCGTGGTTCGGACCGAACCACCCGAACCGAACCGGACCGAACCGGTTCGCGGTTCGGTTCGGTTCGGAAAATGGAGTCATCGTGCAACACTGGTAACCAAAATCAATTCAAATTTCGACCCCAACCCTAACCCCACCCATCCTTTCCAAATCAATGCCCGCGCCGCGCCACCGACATTGCCAGACACGCGCTTTTGACGTCTGCTCAGTCAGCTTATAATGCAATGCTCTTCGACCAGAGGCAGTCGGCGGTTCGTTGGTCATGCCCACGAGGCCCGAGTGCAAGCCATTGTCTCGAGGCTGAGGTCATCCATTCCGGCTCGGGTGCAACCACTGCCTGTCTTGAGGACATTCTTACGCTTTGGTGTCTGTTTTCACTTTTGTTAACCAACATTTTTACACGGTGATCAATGGGATGGAATTCAAAAATAGCAGGCCCGCTTTTTTGATGGTCGCGGGTTTTCGCATCCGCAGCATCATCGGATTCTTGGGTTACCCTTTTCCTTGCCGATTTCTCACACCTTTTCTTAATTTGATTAAGAGTGTCATTGATCATAGAAGGTGAAACAAGTGCTCTTTTTTTGTTTCCAATTAAGTTTTCTATATTCCGAATTATAAAGTAAAACGATCTCTGATTTTAATCAACAATCTCACATTTCAGCTTTGATCGCCAATTTTTGCCACTGATCTTTTGGACCGTCTGAAAATGCTTTTAACGATGCTAAATTTCACATTATTTTTTCATGAACTCATAAAAAATGAGTTTATGAAAAAATAATGTGAAAATTAAAAAGCGATAAAAGCACCAAAAATGGACGAATTGCACCCAAAAGAAGGAGTGCCCGAACAGTCTGCATAGTTGTTTCACTTTCACCACCGAAAATGATCGACCCCAAACCGACATTAGTGCTAGTGGCCGTCGTTGATGCATCAAACAGGCAATGAATGAGTAGCCGGGGGCCTGCCGCGGGTCGTTTGTTACCCTAATCAATGTTCTTTCTACTTTTTGGTTCGTTAAGAACAACCGATATGAAACTCTAACCGAAACAAAAAGCTATCAAAATGAAGGTCAATTTTATTGCTACTGGCGTCAGTTATCACTTCACAAACAACCCGTACATTCTTTGTGTTATGGGTGTCTGCAAGGCAACTATTCATTCAGTAGTCTAGCCAGTTTTGTTGAATGTCCTTTGACCTTTTTGCAAGAAACTTTTTGTGATGCACGTTGGCACTTTTAAAGAACGCGTGATAAGCATAGTTAAGAAGACTACTGCTGATTATGCTTTTTTCACCATTGTGTGATGTAGCATCATCTTTCATTGGAGGGACGCTTCTGATCAACCTTTAAAATACACCCTCCAATGTCGCCCAACTCCTACCCATCAATCTTATCAGTGCATTATTTCAGCAGTCGCAAAAAAGAACTATCTATTACATCGGGTCCTGTTCGACCTGTGTTATCTCAAAAGTCTAAACGGAGGTCGCCCCCGGCGTCGGTGTCCTTATCAGACAGTTTTCATTATCTCTTTATTGCCTTTGTTGCATAACGTTCCTGCTCCTTGACCTAGCTTATAAGCTTTTATCACCGTTCAAAGAGCCTCCGCTTGCCGGCTTGGTGTTTGGTGGAGGGTTTTTGAGGGGTTGTTGGTGTTTCACAAAAACCATAGACAATGTGTTTGGTGATCATCTGCATCCTTTTTGAAACTCGATTTTTTGCAATTTAATAAAATACTTTTCCCTTTTTGAGTGTTCTAATGACCAATTGCCGCGATTCTTTAAGAAATTGATCAAATCATTTGTCAACGATTGAAGTATGCGTTAATTTTTGCTCCTTTTTCATAGCAGATTGTACAAATTTACGCGTTTTTGTACATTTTTTCAAGGAACCTGAAGTCGGTCATTCCAGAAATGAGCGCCACGGACCCCGATACCCTCGTCGACCTCTTCCGTCGCATTGCTTCCTCGGATCGTCGCGATGCCGTCGTACTTGTTGATGGAAGCCGTCAATGGACGCTTGCCGAGCTTGATGTCCAAACTGAACGCCTCGCAAAGCACTTTGTTGCCACCTACAAGGCCACCAAAGGTTCATGTGTTGCCATTTACATGAATAAATGCGCCGAATACGTTATTGCGTATATTGCGGCCCTCAAAGCGGGTACGAAACCCGTTTTCTATCCAAAAACAACATTTTCTACAATTACTTTTACTTTTTAGGCGGCGCGTACCTCCCTCTCGACATCAGCTACCCCGAAAAGCTCCTCACTTCCGTCCTCGAAGAAGTCCAACCTGCCGTCGTTGCAACTTTGGATGCCTATGCGCCAAATCTCGACCCGAAAACACCGGTATTCAACTTCTCAGCGGAGCCCAATTGGTTCGAAAAGGCAGCCGCCGTCGATGCGGTCAAGCTTCCGGAAGTCACTGCCGATGATAAAGCGTACATTGTCTATTCATCAGGAACAACAGGCAAGCCGAAGGGTATTGAATGCCCTCATCGGGGTGCAGTTTTGAGCTACAAATTCCGATTTAACCATTATCCTTACCTTCCGGACGACAATGTCGCCTGCAATGTCTTCTTTGTCTGGGAACTTTTGCGTCCGATCTTGCAAGGCGTCAAAATGACCATCATCCCGGATGACGTCATCTACGATCCTCAGCCGTTGTGTAAATTCTTGGAAACACAGGGCATTACGAGGATGTTGTTCACGCCGAGTTTGTTGGAAACGGTGTTGGATACACAGAGTAATGACATTCTGAAGCGTGCTTTCGCTGCTTTTAGAGTTATCTGGCTATGTGGTGAAGTCGTGACTTGCGTTTTGCTGGATCGGATCATGGAAACCATGAGACATGTCCAGGTGGTGAATCTGTACTCGATCAGTGAAAGCCATGATGTCGCAGTTGAAGACCTATCCGCCTGGCATACGAAGCACGAACAACGAAAGTACGCCCCAGTCGGTACAGTCATCCCAGGCGTGAAGGTCCTCATCCTCGATGCCAATACCCTCAAAAAGGTCCCCATCGGTGCTCCTGGCGAGATCTACGTCGCCGGCCCTACCCTAGCCTTAGGCTATCTGAACCGGCCAGAACTAAACAAAAACCGCTTCATCCCAGTCCCGGAGGAATACATCACCGAAACTGGCTCCCGTATGTACCGTACCGGCGACTGGGGCTACCTACTGCCCACCGGAGCCCTCGAAATTTGCGGTCGTTGCGATACTCTCGTCAAAATCCGTGGTTATTCCGTCGAAATCCAGGCCATCGAAGCGACCCTCCTTAAACTACCGTACATCTCGTCCTGTGCCGTCATTTCCATCGGTGCCGAAGGCGATGACAAACAACTCGCAGCGTATTTGGTCCTTCGGGAAAGTGTGTCCCGGAAGAATATTCGCGCCGACTTGAAGTGTCGACTCCCGTTTTACATGGTGCCAAACTTTTTCGTCATCATGGAAAGGCTGCCCTTATTGGCAGCATCATCGAAAATCGACAAGAAGGCTCTACCCAGCGTGAATTTAGATGTCGATGTCGTCGAAGCTGAAGCACTGCCCCAGACCGCGACTGAGCGGAAGTTGGCTGCTATCTGGGCTGAAGTTTTGTCACACAAGACGCTGGATATCCAGGAAAGCTTCTTCGATTTGGGAGGCCATTCGCTCATGGCAGCAAGATTGCTGGCTAAAGTGAACACGGAATTCAATGTGGATTTGACAATGCGGGATTTGTTCAGTTCGCCGACTGTGTTTGCTATGGCGAAGGTGTTGGATGGAGCTGATCGGACTTCTCCGGAGCATCATATTGACTTGGATTATCAGGTTGAGACGCACGATGTTAAGGATAATGTGTAAGTTTTTAACGTCAATAGTAATGGAAACTATTGATTTTTAACAAAATTTACCTACTTTATCAAAATTATCAATTTTTACTAAAATTATCGATTTTGACGAAAGTTATTGTGTTTCGACGAAGTATCAATTTTTAACAAATTATTGAATTTTTGACAAAACTTATTGATTTTTGACTCAAATTATCGATCTTTGACAAAAATTATCAATTTCGTTAAACTAAAGTATCCAAGTAAAAAAATTAAAGTTTCTAACAACCCATTTCCAGCATGGACCTCCACCTCCGTGCCTTCTGGCGCTCGACCCAATATGGAAACCGCTTTTTCCGCTCCACAGTCCTCCTCACCGGCGTCACAGGCTACCTCGGATCCCACCTTCTCGCCCAACTTCTCAACACCTCCGAAGTCCGTGTCGTCTGTCTCGTCCGTGAGTCTTCGGCTGAATCCGTCCAAGCCCGCCTCGAGAACTCCCTGAAAAAGCGTGGCCTTCTCACTCCCCTCCTGAAGGAACGCATCACCGAACGGGTCCGTGCCGTCGCCGCTGATGTTGCTCTGGTCCAATTCGGTCTTTCCGAGGAGCATTACCACTTCCTCAGCTACGATGTCGATGTTGTGATCCATGCCGCTGCCTATGTCAACCTCATCTACCCGTATCAGGCACTCCATGGCATCAACGTGCTCGGTACGAGAAACGTTCTCGACTTTTGTCACACCAACAAAGTCAAACCGCTGCACTACATCAGTACCGATGCAGTCATCCCGGCGGGATTGAACGATGTCGATGAAGATTTCGATATCCAATCGGTCAAGGAAAAACTCGGCGATGGCTACGGCCAAAGCAAGTATGTCGCCGAACAACTCGTGAATCGGTCCATGTCACGTGGTTTGCCGGCGGTTGTTTATCGATTGGGCAACCAGGCAGCTTCCTCGACGGCTGGGTACTGGAATGAGCAAGATTTTACGTACTTGCTGCTTCAGGCTGTAATTGCGACCGGAAAAACGCCGGATTTGGATTGGATTGTAAGTTTAAGGGTTACTGTAACTCACTAATATTGGTTTTTTCAGGTTGAATTGACCCCCGTCGATTTCGCAGCGAAATTCATCAGCAACTTGACGACATCCACCTTCTGTCCCAACAGCGGAAAGACATTCCATCTTACGAATAGTAACGGTAGTCCGAAATGGGCTGATCTGATGGATTGGCTTCGCCGAATTGGATACCGTCTTGAGAAGGTTGATGTCAATGTTTGGTTGGAAATGTGAGTCTTTTTAAATTAAATTGTTTAAAAAAATGATTAATAATACCTGGTTAAACATTTTTTATAATAAAAGATATAAAGGGGAGTTAGTTATCTCATTAAACAATCGATTTCAGGATCAGTACCAGCCTCGAGCCAGCCCTGCAGCAAGTCCGCAAACTCCTCGAAGTTATGGTCCGCGATGAGTCCTTCTTCCTGACACAATCCACCTACAATCGTACCAACACTGATAAGTTTACCGCTGAACACAAATGGCACTACCCTACCATTGATGAACGCCTCATGCGGCATTGGTTCCAGCAGCTTATTGATCGGCATATTGTTAGTCCGCCTCGGGCTGTTGAAGGTTTGTCCATATATTCTGCCATCGTCAATTTTTTGCAAAAAAAAGATAATGCAAACTTTCAAATTCGCTTTTTTTAACCTTTTTATTGCACCGCTCAAAATTAAGACATTTTGTTACCTTCGCGATTAAAAAAGAACTTTCGCAATCTCTGGTAGATTGGGTTTTCCTTTTCGAAAAATAGTAATTAAACAATTCTTATCCTTTTTGGAAAACAAAATTACGATTCCCTACGTTGTCCCGAAGAACTTTCTCTTCAACGTAGCCCAACCCGCTCCGGCACGTGTCGCATGTTTGTTCTTGCGTGCGACCCTCTACCCTTTTTACCAAATCTGATCAGTGAACCGTTCAGTCCCTAACCAAAAAAGGGGACCAAAACCAAGTACGCCAGCCAAATAAGTAGTACATGTGACTGGAATGCCACAGGCAGAAAGCCATCCTCTTAATAGGTACTTGGCCTTTCTCTTCCGATACCAATAGAATACTAAAACAGCCGACAGCGTGCCCATGGACGACCATGGTTGCCCCTGGCATGTTGTCTTGGAAGACGCAGCAAAGTGGAAGCATGTCCCTTGGTTTTGCAAAGATGCGAAATGAAAAGCTTTTTAACAGCGAGGGGAAGGACATGTAACAAAAACTGTCAACAAACAAGACGCTCCCTGCTAAGCCCCGCCCCTTTTTGGAGGACATTCGGAGAGACAGTCACTGTTTTTTATCCCTCCATCCATCCACGCGCAGACCCATCTGTCCTCCTCGGGTTTATTTATCATTCTCGGCTGAGTTGGGCTGTCCTTCACGCAAACAACTTGTTTATCCCCACCCGTTTATCCCCTCAACCAGTCAGCTGTAAAGCATGAATCTCGCTCCAGGCACGGCCCTCCTCGACAAAGTCGCCATCATCACCGGCGCATCGGAAGGCATCGGTGAAGCCATCGCCCGAACCCTGGCCATCGACGGCGGAGCGTGTGTCATCCTGGCTTCGCGTCAAATCAGCAAACTCACCGATCTCGCAACAAGGCTCATTGCCGCTGGCTGCCCGGAAGATAATGTATTGCCGGTGCAATGTGATGTGTCAAAGTTGGAAGATGCTCGGGCCCTGTTTGAGAAAGTCATCAACAGGTATGGCCGAGTTGATGTTTTGGTCAATTGTGCCGGTTGTATGTATTACACTTTGATGAAGAATGGCCAGACTGAGGTTGGTTTCATATTTGAACTCCATTAGATTTTTGTTTTGACACAATTTTTGTTTTTTATTGTTTTCTTTGCGAAATAATGACATTGTTTGCTCTATTTTCAAGTCACATCACAAATTTGACAGTTTTTACAAGTACAAACCCCCCTAATAGCTTTTTTTGTCACCTTCTAATCCCCAAACAACGACCTTCCTGCAACAATAACCACCCCCTTTCAGGAATGGGCCCGTCAAATCGACGTCAACTGCCATGGAGTCACGAACATGACTGGTGTCGTCCTGAATCACATGATTGAACATCGCCGCGGGCATATTTTGAATATTACGTCTGATGCTGGCAAACGGGTACGTTTTTCTCGACGTTTCTGGCTTTTATAACCCTTATTTACTGCTACAGGGCTTTGCTGGCCTCGCCGTCTACTCCGGCAGCAAGTTCTTCATCGAAGGCTTCACCCAAGCCCTCCGCCAAGAAGTCGTCGAATACGGTATCCGCGTGACCAACGTCCAACCCGGCGATGTCGCCACCAAGCTGGCCAGTCGATCCACCGATGCCGAAGCGCGCACCAAGTACGACGGCAGTGAAGCGGGTCATCGTATCCTCGACCCCGAAGATGTGGGCCGTACCGTGCTGTTTGCCTTGAGCCAACCGCTTCATGTTGCGTTGAATGAAATTCTGATTGAGCCCCAGGCTGCGCCAATTTGAATAATTTACTTTTTCTGTTTCAAACTCTTTTGGTTTTGTAATTCGTGTAATTTTAATTCGATTCATCTGTAAAATAAATCCATTTTAAACCAAAACTCCACCAAATTTGCATACTGTAACACTCACCCTTTGCCATCCAACACCCCCAAAAGCTGGTCCCCATTCAGACTCGAATCCCCGACGGCGGCCGTCGACTCCACCCATCTTCCGACTTCTGATCAACCATGTCCGGTGCCCCGAAGGCCAAGGTCGTGTCCAAGACACCCGTCAAGACCCCCACCAAATCCGCCGGCAAAGAAAAGGAGGAGCATTCCTGGGAGGCTGGACCTGATCCCGCTACTGTACGATACACTTCAGTTTTAATTTGCCAGTTTTGATGTAAATGGTGTTTTTCAGTTCTCAATGCCCGAAAACAGCCCATTCCGCGACGACGTCGATCTGAAGATGCACGGACAGGAGGTCAAGATGGCGCCGTCGGACAAGAAGAAGTAATTTACTGACTTTGTGTGTGTAACTGATATGATAAATGATTGGAACTGATAACATGGCCTTCAAATTGTAGCGATATCTTTTCAAAGTAACTTTTTGGGCCATTTTCTGATATTCAAAGTTGCAATAATTCCAAATTTCAAATTTTTTTCTTATCTAATCGCTGGCATAGTTTTGTAAAACTGACTTTAGACCACCCAGCTCATTACTTCCGACCGCTGTGTGCGTTCTTTCATCCCAAATGCCACCACGCACTAGTTTTTGCGCGGGCTTGCCCTTATCGACTCGATCCACCGCCGACGGACCCCAATTCAAGGTAAGCCAAGTCACTACGGTTAGCTTACACAGTGCTGTCTTCACTATCGCGTGCACTGTGACGCGTCTTTCAACGTGCGCAGGGCTATTCTGCTACTCATAAATAGATCTTGCCACCCCCGCAACTTATTCGTAGTTGTCATTCGACCACCCTTTCTGTATCTTTTGTCTTCGTATTTTCACCCAAGCTCGTCATCACCACCAATCCCAATGTCATTCACTACCATCCCGCGTAACCTTTCCTGTCTGCACAATGAATCCACGCAGCCATCCAGTTCTGACACATCGCCCGAGTCTCGTCGCCGGCCCGCTACTCCCTATTTTGAAAAGCCTGATCGGAATACAGAATGGACACCGGAATACACTTATGAGGCTGCCGTCAAGCTGCGTCGGGTCTACCATGAGCGACGTATGAACCATAGGGACCCAAATGTGCGACCACCTCCGATTCCTCGGTCCAAGTTTTTCGGTTTGGACAAGCCAATGGGTCAAATGTCTGAGAAAACTGCCGCAAGGATTCGTAAACTTACCTATCTAATGTGCTCTAAAGATTCAACCCCGAACCAAATCGACGTGACTCACCTGAAACCACAGCCTTCCACCGCATCAAATGCAGAAACTTCTACCGTAGCGTCAGTGCCAGAAGTTCGAACCACCAAAATTGCCGGTCCGAAAAAAAACGCCACGATGAACCCAGTACCTGTCCAACCACCAACAGATCGAAAAAGCGCTTTAATGGCACTGGAGCAGCTCACCATCAGCAGCGTTAGGAAGCATCTCTACAAAGCAGATACTACAGTGGCAGAGAAACATACCGCGGCCTTGAAACTACTGGATGATACTTTGAAGGAAGACTATATCCCAAGTCGCGGGCTTAAAAAGGCTATCACGATCCTCCAGATGATCTTCATGATCGAGCATAGCCCGGAGCCGATTTCGCAGCCGAAGTTGTGCATGATGAAGCAGGTCGCAAATCGGATTCGAGAACACTACCGGAAGAAGTTTCTCAATGTCAAAGTGAGAACTATTTATGCCAAAGATTGTACGGGCTTTGTTTTTCCCGATTACAGCAAATATAATGTACTTTGATTTTGTTATCTTTATTTTCCACATCACCAAATAAATAAATGCACTTTATTATCAAAAAAGTTGTTACTGATGTGGAATTGGCACACTTTTCATGGCAGTAGTCGCGCATTTGATGTTTAAAAATAGACTGCTTGACCGAAAATGGGTAGTCTAGCCATCTTCCTCCAACTTCTTGACTACAAAAACTTAAATCAATCTTAATTCCAATCTTTTCAAAAGCGTCTTACCAATATCCAAAAACAAAGATGGAAACTCCTTCTTCGATGGCACATAATTCAAGCACAACCTCACAAAGACTTGGCAATTTCTCTCCAATACATTGTATCTCGTTTCCCATTGCCTCATTTCCACCAATTTTTCCGCTTCGAGCGCCACGTCGTTGAAACTGCGTGGACGACTTGTATACGATGTTACAAATATCCGTTCACCTTTGGCAAACTTTTCGATTGAAACGATCTCGGCGCCACTTCCTCGTTTTGAACTGAAGAAACCTCTTCCATTTTTCGGGGTGAAATGGGCGACTTTGCCGTTCCCAAGGTAGATTCCATCATGGTAAGTAAGGTTGAATGTGGCTACTCTGAAAGAACCAAATATAAAGTTTTGCTTGATACGGTTTAGCAATAACAAACTTCAAATTACGTCGAATATGATCGCCACGAATGAGGTAATCATCAGGTTTGTCAACACAAGAAGGTGGAGTTGTATAAAGATGTTTCCGTGTCCTCCTGCAAGACAAATAATTTTCATTCATAAAATTGGTTAGTTTACTTACCAATTCGCTCTTCCGCAAGCAGATTTTTTTACAAATCTGTTCCATCCAAGCGTCCATCATTTTTCTTTTTCGAATACTTTTCAAACGGACGGTGAACGAGTGTTTCATGACAGCGCTTTTGTCGTCGAACCATTGACTATACCTTGGATCGGGTTCAAGCACGACAAGGACCGAGTAGTGATTATGCTTAACGACCAAATTTTATATGTATAATTCTTATGAAATGGTAATAACCTACTTTTGAAACAACAAAAGCTATCCGTTGTCCAGCTTTTGTGACGCCAAACCTGCGATACACTTCTTCACCGCTAATCGCATGGGCCCAACACTGTTTAACAAATTTTTTAAACTTTTCGGAGCTGAAAGTTGAAATTAGAGTTAAAATCAAAAAACGGATTAGTTTTTACGGGTTGCTCTCATCCTGATTCAAACTGTTGATACTTTCATATTCGTTTGGAAAGTCGATATCAACGTAGTCGTTGTCGGTTGAGTTGTAATTTGTTCTAACTTTTACTTCTGTATGCGATTTGTAAGTTTGTGATGCATACTGTTCCCTGTAATTGCAATTAAACATGCATTTTCCTATTTTCTAACCGATGGTTTCTAAATTACGTTTCATACAACTGTTTGCGCTTGTGAAAACCATCGTGGAAAAATCTTTCTGCATTAAATTTAGAGTCGTATTTCATGAGTTCAAGTTCCGGAACATTTCTGTCTTGATTGTCATTTGAAGCTTCAGTGATTTGCACTATTGAAAACTAAAAGATTAAAAAACTCGTACACTTTACAATGAGTTCTTTACTTACGTTTTCTAGCAAAACATAAGCAAAACGCTTTCCATCCACATCTTGTCCGCGCAATCGATGGACTTCCTTATCAAAACAGTAACGATGGAGTTGTTCTGTCACGTGTTGATCGAATTGACGACATGCGCTACAATTTTCTGGTCTTAGAAACGACTCATACCTATAATTTTCTGGCATACCTGTTTGATTTTGCTTGCAATTCATACAACGTCTCTTGGACGTATTCAGAAGCCTGTGATTGCAGAAAGAATCCTTCTCTGGTAACTTTAGGATATGGCTTGACATAGATGTCATTGTCATCGGTATACGGTTCAATTATCACTCGAACTGCGTACCACGCTACCTGAATACATAAAATCATTGGTATTTACATAAAAGAAACTTTGAATAACTTACTTTTGATGTCACAATTACGAAATGTCGTTCACAAGGAGTTACGCCTTCAACTCTACCAACTTCATAACCCATGAATTCTTTGTCCAATACGTTTTCAACATAGTTTTCGAATGTTTCAGTAACTTTCACCGGCATTATTGGCTACAAAAACTATTACAAGACTAAGAATTAACAAAGGAATACCAAAACCAGTTAACCGACAGGTAAGAACGACCACGCGAGACGCATAAAAACGCTTTATAAATGAAAGAGAATCATTACAAAATGCATACTTATACTGCGTGACATTAATTTTGAAACAACGACGTTGCGATGGTCAATGCCTTGATGATAAAAACTACATAGTTCATGCAACAGCTGTCCGGTTCACCAGTGATAACGTCTTTTTGTCTATTAAATTAGCC
>KB455473.1:37865-48414 GCA_000341325.1 Panagrellus redivivus | reverse complement strand
GCCGCGCACCATACCTAGCATGGGCGTGGACAGAGGTATCCATATAAATAGCCGCGTTCTTCCTCGTTAGCATCAGTCTAGCGACTTCATCCAACTCGGATCATCTCACCCATTCTGTCTCTTCCCTGCTCATTCAACATGGACCGTGTCTACGATATGCGTTTGGAAAAGCTATTTGTTGCTATCCAATTCAACAGCATTGCCTATGTGGAGAAATGCTTCAAGACCGATGTTCATGGCAAATCCCGTTTCCACATTGATGCTCGTGATAGCGACTTGAACACACCGCTGCTGATGGCGGCCTATTATGATCGCATTGAAATTGTGAGTTTTAACTTTGATTTTGATCTTTTGTGATTCATACTTATTGTGTCCATGTTTCAGGCCCAAATGCTCCTTAAGAAAAATGCCCGCGTCGACGAAGGCAACATGCTCGGCATTACACCCCTCATGGTCGCCTGCAGCATTGGCTCCATTCAAATGGTCCATCTTCTGGTCAAGCACGGTGCCACATTCGGTGTTTCCGACCTTGGCCAGACCTGCCTCGGTTTCGCCTGTGCCAACGGCCATTTGGATGTCGTCAAGTACCTTGTTGCCGCAGGGCACGAGCTCACCGCCGAATACGATGTCATTTGCCCGTCGCATTTGATGATGGCCACCATGTTTGGACATGAAGAGGTCATCATGTACCTCTGCCTATCCAGCCTCAACGGCTCCACCCGCCTCGCCCGTCTCCCCGAAGACGCTCGCAACACCGTAACCCAGCTCCTGCTCGAAACGGCCAACCAGCTTCCCGCCGTCGACATCGATGCCCCGTGCCCGACGTTCTTCAATATCAACGTCCTCACCTTCGCTGCCATCCTCCATAAGCGTCGCATCTTTGAAGTCCTGCTCGAGCTCGGCGCCGACTTTTACTATCGACTGCCATCCGGAAACACCGTCGACCAAATCGCGGAGGTCTACGACTTTGGTTTGAATGAATTCGGATTCGCAGTCACCATGATGCCACCTCAACCCATTCAGCCCTCTGTGGCCATCAGAAGAAGCGTCAAGCCCGTGACCAAGAACGACAGCCCCTTCAAGCACATCAAGGCCATTCTGAAGAAGTTGTTCCACATTCGGAAGTAATCATTCATCACTTTTCACAATTAATATTTTTTATGGTTTTTTCTATTAATTGTTGTTTTTATGCTTTGTAATAAAAAAAAACCCCTAATTCTTGTGTTCAGTGACAGCATGGGCCTACAATTGGAATGGGGAAGGGAATTCGTCGTATCAAAAACTTTATCAAACAGAATTCAACGCAAAACCAACCAAAATTAACAATAGAACCCCTGAAAAACCAAACACAGAACCCCCATTAGCTTGCATTGCTTCAACTTCCCACGTTCCCAGCAGCTTTACTTCGTCTCCTCGTTCATCGATCGTGTCATCCGGCAACACTCCAGGCGCGAAAATGCCTCGGTTGTACGGTAGTGTCGGAATTGTCGTAGGTTCTTTGAAACAGTTTCGATTTGCATCGTCCCTAGTTACACTCGCCCTCGTCCCTCGTTTGAATAGGAAATTGTAATCGGGGTTTCAAAAACTTTATCAAACAGAAGTCAACCCAAAACCAACCTTTTAACTTTTATTTTGTCAAATCATTATCAAAAATGTAAAAAAGGGCACTAATAAACCAATTAACTTGCTTAAAGCATAAAAAAATCTGTCTAATAGCACCGCAAGAATTCCCGCAAAGTATCAATCCAATCAGGCATCAATGAATCGTCAGAAAGATTCAATTGACGTTCCTAAGGCAGCCTCGGAAGCAACATAAGCTTCATCGTAGACATCGTCTTCGGCACTGGCACGTCTTGCGTGCCGTGCACCGGCAGATCGATTAGGTGCCCGTACTTTGAGCGGATTCGATCGATACCCGTTGTTCAGATAGATGTTTGACGGACATGATCCACTGGTGGCTGCATTAGATTGCCTGATGTTGATGTTTGTCCTGATAAGGCGATTGTTGAGCGGTTTGAGGGGGCGGTAATTTGGTGACATGAATACTGGATTGGGTTGCTTTTGTTCGGTTTGCTGCATGTCATTCCACATTGCGAGCTGAAATCGTAATTTACAGTTTTGCAAAGGTTGAAAAAAATGTCTTACGTCATCTTTGGTAATGTAAATAGGATTATTCATAACCACCCATGTGACCGTCTCATAACAGCCAGGATAAGTAAGCGATCCTTCATAGGTCACGTAGTTGATCGTCTTAGGCATCAATTCGACCGGGTGGAATCGCGGAAGGGTTGTTACGGCATCTTTGTAGGTTATACTTTGAGATGCGACGGTTAGTTTTCGGAGTTCGGCATTGCTTTGGTCGCCGATCTGGAAAATGACCATTCGAAAACGCTCCAAATTGTATTTTCATACATCAACAATAACGCTAACACCCAGCAACCCCTTCGGCTGTATCATTGCCTGCGTAAAATTCTCATACAAATCAGAATTATACGCAAGCATCTGAATCTCTGCCGGGAAGCGGACCCGATCAACTGTGTGTTCGCTGCCTTTTTCGTTGTCCCGTATTCTGCCAAAATGGAACATAACATGATGAAGACGGAAGTTGTACGGTGCCGCAGGGCCCCCTGTTATGTTTACTATTCTTGGGACGACGGTGAGGGATTCTGAGTTTGGATCGAATCGGGCACTTGATTCGTTTACTGTGACTATGGGGAGTTGGCCTGTGTTTCGGAGTTCGGCTTCGACCTGGAATGTATTTTTATTGATAATAAGTTGTAAAAAGTGTTAAACATACGTGTTGATGACCAATAACCAGCGGCGAAAGACCCGGATCAAACAACAGCCTGCCCGGATCCACATTGATCGGGCTCTGCATCTGACCCACCGTACACATCCGCCAATGCTTATTTACCAAGCCCCAGAAATCGGGTCCTACAATGCATGGATAAAGACATGCCGTCATGAGCCATGAAATCATTACCGTTTTTGTGGTGGGCAATGCCCAATGTTATGACAGGACTGTCTTTGTTTGTGGATGGATTTTATGTTAGCCTAAAGTTGAAACTAAAATTCTATTTGAAAACGCAGAAGCAACACGATTTCAACTTTCCAAGATGACCACCACCCGGAAAATGCTCGGGAATTAGGCAATGTAAGCGAAATTCAAGATACACAACATGGCTTAAGGCTTAACCCAAGGAAACAAATTGGAAAATTAGGCATGTCGCCACACCCGCAGGGTTGTGGGCGACCGAAATTCATTCGAATGTGTATGGTTCAACCGGATTAGAGGCCCATAGGCTACCCGAAAAGGGCTCGTATGACCACAACATACATTGGCCCCGGGAAGACAGAAGGCGTCTGTGATTTTCCCACCTTCTGGAAATGGCTGGGAAAAAGGAGGGGTGTTCGTTGAACATGCACATTTTCGAACACCGTAAATATTTCAGTTTTTCCTTGTATCCGAAACCGAGACTTCAGAACAGAACGGAAAGCAATAAGGGCCCCACACACATGGATTAGATAGTCAGCCGAGGGCGCTTGGAATGGATTCATTTCAAGCCGGCACGCCACACCATATGAGGTGCCATGACCAGAAGGCGCCCCCAGTTGGACGCTTTTGCATTGAAAACGGGGCCAAAATGCGGGGGAATCAGGATGTTTTTTGGACATTTCGCGCAAACTTTTTCAAAAGGAAGATTTTTTGCATGCCATGGAGAGTCTCACGCAAATGGGGTGTATTTTTGGATGGTTGCAAGCTCAAAACCTCGGATTTACGTTAGATGCGTGAGTTTTATCCATAAAAGTGAAACCAAACTTCTTCAAAATTTTCTGAAAGAAGAATCCAAAAACAAAGAGACAAAAAAACCATGGAAACGCATCCCAACACCCAACTTTCAATAGCTACTAACCGTCAGAATTATTCAAAAGTACCCCAAGTCCACCGAAGATTGCTAACACCTCGCTTTCCCGAAACAAACAACATCCTGGAAGAAACATGGCCTCTTTTCCTGGGTCGGGACCCTTAAAGCCAAAGCCATGCTATAATCTCGAGAATCTGGCATTTCACACCCCAGGAGGTCTTTGCTAAACATCCTCATTTGAAGCGGAGTCACTTTAAAGATTTACTAATGTAGGAAGGATGGTGGCACTTTATTTATTGCAGGGCAATGTGGCAGCTTTATCCGGTCATTTCAGTCTGTTAGGAACGGCAGCCATTTAATTGAGTTAATAAAGAAGTGTTTGCTTTTCGCATGAAAGCAGTCGGTCACCGTCCAGCCAGACATTGGGGTTGAAAAGGGGTTTGCGGTTCAAAAAATTGTATGGCTGGCATTATTCTAATGGACTACATAAGTAAGAGGGTGGTTTTGATGCGTGAAAGTAGTCTAATAATATCAAAAAACATCTCATCAGAATGGTTGAAAACAAAAATATTTTAGATTCAGAGCTGACCAACAAGTTGATGGTCAAAGGCAAGTTCCTTGTCCATGCTGGGTTGTAATACTTTAAAAAGAGCCTTCTATTGAGGGCTTTTACCTTATTTTGAGGAAAAAAACTAAAAAGGGAGTCGTGTTTCGCAAATCGAATCAAGTCGGGGGTCTCTTGAGGAGGGGATAGCGGTGAATTTTTGGAAAAGGGGTGATAGTAGTTAAAAAGAGTTTTAAAAACAACTATCTTTTGGAAAATGTTAACCGTTTTAAAAAGTAGTCCAAAGACAGTCCTGTCATTCTGGTAATTTGATTACGGTAAGAAACCAACCTCCAAACAAGTCATTGTCAAACGTCCATGGATATTCTGCGGCTACTCTGACAGATAAGAAACTGATAAGGCAGGAGGCGAAAAACATTCTGAAACGAACCATATCAACTAAAATACATCCGATGTCAATTCATTCAAAGCGTGCGAAAACGGAGTACCAAAATAAATAACCGCGAATGAACACATGTTCTAACATCCACCAAACACGAAATTAGCCTCATTTAGACAGTCTCCCGCTACTCCCACGGTCATAGACCAAGCATTTCATTAAAATTTTGAACACTCAACTATTGGAAGCCATCTCAAAGCCAAATAACGTCGTCAAATGACGACACTATGTATGAAATGGTCAAATCTATCCTGTCATTTTTGTCTTTAACTTTTTGCACGAGGGCACACGCGCAGTCGTTTGAAAATGCCATTATGACCGCTTAACTTTCTTCTGCACAGACTTTCAGACAGGCAGCACTTCTCATGAAGTTTTAAGCCCTTGCCATTTTCTATCATGCCCGTTGGGCTTATGTTCACCCGGGGAGGGCGGTATCGGAAGCAAAATTCATGACTTCTTCGATCAGATGATGAATGAAGTCAAGTGCCATGGGCGATGGTATGCTTACATTATACTTTTGTCGCATAGGGCCGGTCGGCTTTTGATGACGGTCAGGCTTACTTATTCAAAAGTTTTATGACCATGGCCGTGGGCAGCAAGAAAAGGAGTGCCTGCGGGAAAGCCGTGCAAGTGAGATTAGCGCGGGAGCATCTTGAGTGAAAAATGTAAGTCATGCTGCAAAAGGGCAAGCATAACACACCCTTTTGAAGGTTTTTCTCATTGCATTTTTGAAAAAAGTAAATCTATACAAAAAAAGGCAAACAAAGAAACATAAAAAGACCGACAAAAGCGTCATTTCAAGTAAAATTAATGATGGAATACATTCAAAAACTAACTTTAAAAACAGTAAGAAACCGCGGTACCAAATTGTAACAAAGAAATAAGCAAGATTTCCTCAACGCCAATTATAATGATCAAAAAAAGCCAAGAAACATCCAAAAAACATCACGCAAGATTGTAACCAATTCCACGATTTCAATGACTAAAACCCCTATGAATATCAAACAACTTTTTTTGCGAATAACGTTCACTTTGAAGAAATGCTGTGATGCCGCTCCATTCTGTGTATCACATTAATTTCCCCTAAAATAGAAGGATCAAATGGCAAAATGAAGAATTTCCAACTGTAAATCCGTAAATGCATCCGGGTTCGAACTCTTATATTAAAAAACAGACCAACACAGCACAACTTACAAAACTAATAAAGCAATAATCAAATTTTGTCTACTTAATCTTGCAAAATTTAATAAACGCGGTTATATTTTTTAAGTACATAATGACGGCAAATATTGTCAATTTAGTTTTAAAAAAAGGTAAAACTTTACTGACGAAAAGCACAAGCATTAACAAATCCGTAACGTCAAAAACAGGAAAACAAAAAAACCTCGAAAATGTCGATGTTCTTCTTCTCCCATGGCACGAAATTAGTCACAAAATTATTCTAGCATGAAAATCTATGTGAAAAAATATTGAAGAAGGTGCTTCGAAGGGGAGAAAAGTGTGGCAACAACAAAAAGCGTTTCTACTTTTTGAAATTCAAAGAGGAAGGCAGTTTTATTTGTATCGGATTATCGTACCTGTAAGAGTATGATAAAAGATTTGAAGATTTCAAATTGTTGAAAGTCGATGGGATCGCATTATTTTAGTTTCAAAAAGCGACCTTCGACGGCGGATGCAACAACGCAGATAAGAGACACGGACGTGTAGTAGCAATGCTGCCTATATTGCCCCCGCTTTCACAATTAATCAAATTTATGCCTGGTTACGGGTGCTTTTTATATGACAGAAACACGGCACGGATATTCGCGGCGAGGATGAAGCACTTTTGACGGTTTTTACGTTAGATGGGGGCTCGCAACGAAAATTCGTGCTAGTCAGGGTGAAAGTGCCGTAAAGTGGTACTTCGCGACCTATACATTGGCTTTTATGACATAGAGCCTGATTCGTTTGGTCAGCGCGAGCTAATGTAAGTCACGGCTGGCTGTCATCGGCATTCGTGATGGCTATCATCTTTGCTTTCATTCAAATGTGAAGACGGCGGCCATCTTCAAAGAATATCGCATATATCTGGGCGTGCAATTCGAGAACGAGCTTCCCGTTGCTTTCGAAAAAAAGAAAGCGGTTATGAAGTCTCGATGACACCGCACACCGCCTTAAGGCAATAGGCTTGGTTTACATATATATAAGGTTGTCTTTTTTTCATTCTTTGGGATGCCACGGCTTCGAAAAAAAGTGGCACGCTTAAAGACGAGCAAAATGAGACTAAGAAATGAGTTTAATGAAGCGAAAAAAGTAAATATCTATTCAAAAATGGAATTCTATTGAAATTTCAATGTGAATAATAAGCCATAACATGCGGATTACTAACAGCAAAACATGTATAACAGTTCCAAAAAGCCCATAAACGGTGAATTATGCCGTTTTCAGCTGAAATGACACCAATTCCAGTCAGACAGTTAGCAACACACTTCAAAAAGGCTGTCGCTTTCTTCAACCACCTACTCCCCAGTTTCATAGGTCTCATGCATTTTGACCAAGTTTAACATCCAACATTGAACAGTGTGGCCGAAGGGCATTTGGTATTGGACGTTTTCCTTGAGGGGTCATTTGGTGGCCATCGGCAGTGAAAGTGAAAGTGTTGAGTAAAATGCGCAGTTGCGCGCGTTCGCGCGTCGAAATCTCATTCAAATAAGGTGCTAACTGTTTTGAAGGTGGAAGGTAGTTACATTTATGGCACAATTTTGAATTGGTTTATCTTGTTTGGGTGGCAGGAGCGGGGGGCATAATTATTTGGAGCTGAGATTTTGGTGGACTTGCGCATTGGTTGGACAATGGAGAAACATGGCTAACAAGAAGGGGGTTTGAAGCGCATCAGGTATTCATAAGAGCTTTGACTGGAGTTTTGAGGGGTCTTGTTGGCATTTGAAACATAATTATGATATTAAAAGTTGCAAAAACAAATTGTTAAAAGCTAATATTTAGCACAAAAACCCGATTGAGGCCAAAAAATACTTACCATCAGAATTATCAACTTTCATTTTTTTTGTCAAAGTTCACTGCCTTCACCTCCAAAAGCACTTCCCAAAGTTACAACAAAGACATAATAAAATTTGCTCTACATTATTGATGACCTTTATTTGATGATCCGGAAGTTTGTACAACTTTGAATACATCACTTCTCTAAAAACAAGTCAATTTCACGCGTTTATCTGTCCATCGAAACAAAGACCGAAGAAAAAACAACACTTTCTTAAATTTCAACGATTTCAAAGCCAGGACACTCCTGGCTGGCCTCACAAACAGTCAATTGTTCACCCCCATGCAAATGTTTTTGTCGTCTGGAGCCCCCGAGGCTACCTAGGGTGCGCGATAATTGGTTTTAGCACGCTGAGGGTTCCATCTTAAGCCTCGGAAAACCCGGCGGGATGCCACTTGAAAGATATTTGTGGCAACAGGAAGTGGTGTTCATTTAATTATTTTTTGACTTTGGATTCTTGACCACTTTATGGTGTTAGTTTACTGTTCAAGTTTGCAGATTTTCCCACATATGGCGGTTTTCCTGTCAACAGAAAATAATGCAAAAAAAACGGCGTGGAAAAGTGTCACAAAACTTTTTGGAAACATGTTTATTGTTGTTGCATGTAATTACATCACAATAATGCACCAGTAGTGTTTTTTATTCAAAACATGCGGAATACATCGAATGGCTGGCATTCTGACGCCACAAAACTGACCCATCTGTGTACTTTAAGCGTAGTGCCGTCGAAAGTTGCAACAAAAGTAAATTAAAAAATCACATTGCATTGCTGATTTCATCTTTTTGCACTTCAGTACATCCGGAATTGCATCAAAGAACAGAATGATGGTTCCAGTAGACAGTTTTATGCCGTTTTGTAACAGTTGGGCGGATATCATCACAAACTACGGTCATGTAGACACTTAATTTGAAACAAATTATGAAAATTGTTGCATAACCCCCAGATGCCTTGACGAAAACGTGCCAAATTAGTCGCTAAAACATTCCCACCTTTGACAAAGACTATTTTCACACATTTTCCCACGAGAGATTAACATAAAAGGTGGGCAACATGAGCCTTTCGATATTTAGTTTTGCGCAATCATGTTAAAAGTTTGTTGTCGTTCCCCAGAAACACGGACGGTTCTGTGTTCCAAACATGTAAAAATAGGTCATATATAGCTTTTAAAGTGTATTTCTTTGTATAAAACTTTAAAGTAATGGGTTCGTCGGAAATTGACGGCAGTCCCCCGATGATGTGAGTGTGATTAAACGCTACTAGTCTGGCATTTTACGCCGCATTTTAGCTGTCATTCGTTGTTTTGAATTGAATTGAAATGGCGCGGGTTTGACTCACTTTTGGAAACTATTTTACTTCCATTTTGATGTATGTAACCATCTGTTCCAGTTTTTTTCACTTTATTGAATTAAGTTTCATCAACAAATGCAACAAAATGCCCTGAGGGCATTGTCTGATGACGTCTAATTTCCTCGATTAGTGAAACAATGTGCTATTTAGAATTATAAGCAGTCATCTTTGGGCCATTGAAACCCCTCCGCCTTCATGGTATCAATGAACAGTCAACATCTGACCGGAATGCCCTCAGGGCTGCGGTCACTCAGTGAAGTTAATAGCTTTATGAAACAATTTTCGACCGTTTTTTATATATAAATGGCATCGTATGAAGCTATTTATACGGATAGTTTCATCGTGCTCTCCTGATGTCCCCCCAAAATTGGACGTGTTAAGCCGGCTTTTTTTACACTCTACGCATTGCCCAAGATAGGAGTGCACTGACCCATCATGCCGTGTCGTCACGACGAAGCTCTCGACGGCATACAGCATTCCACATTGTAATAGTTGGGCCATGGTCATGGCTTAACCGATAGACAAAACTTCAGGCGTAGTAAATACAATATGATGATAGTGGGCTACACGTTCTTTGTTCGATTATCAACCGGTTCTTTGTAAACTTAAACTTATTACAACCCAAAACTGTAGTTGACCATTGAGAAAGTGGTTCCTTCACCCACGTAAAAACTGTTTGTTTATAATCAAGATGGTCAGTAAAGGCAGTCAATATAAATAGGCCTACAAAGTCTGCAAATTTTTATAGTTATTTTTTAATCAAAACCCCCTCACTTTAAAAAGGTCGTTATTTGATTCCATTTTAACTCCAACGCGTTTGAACTTGGCCCTTTGAGTTCTAACCGCTTTCGATAATAGTCAATTTATACTTTAATTGCTGCAGCTTCCATTTGTGCACAAAAACGACAAATTTTTATGGTCAGTTTTCTTAAAACTGTCTAGCCATGGTCCAAACCCGCTTTTATTCATGCCATATCACCTTTCAAATCCTTTGTTAATCTTTCCTCAACCGCTTATTTAGTCCATTTCCGGTGGGCCTATTTTCATGTCATTCGCATCCGGCAAACTACTACAAACTTGCATATTCGTTTTGTTCCGCATTTGCATTTATACATACGCATATATAACTTACAAACAAACATACATAGTAACATGCGAATGCGTTCACGTATTTTTGGCTTTGTAATACGATAAAGATCGGATTTGCTGCTAATCTGTTTTTGCCACTGATTACCGTAACCTCATAAGTGCCATTATCGCTTGAACCGTTTGCTGCCTCGTGTCACGCTCATAC
>KB455473.1:11744-31812 GCA_000341325.1 Panagrellus redivivus | reverse complement strand
GTGAAAAACTTGTGTCACGCTCTTCCCCTTGGTCCGATTTCGGCTGGTATACTCTCTCTTAAACCCTCTGCCAAGTCAAATTGACCCGATTGCTATTGTTTTATTTGTTTTGATCACGCGAAGCTTTCACTACATGCGTCCTCTTACGTAGGAATGTTGCAAAGCACAGTTTTTGAGAGGTCACTTAAATTGAAAGTTCAACTTGACTCATTTTGAATCACCATGATTTGAAGACTATTTTTAACACGGATCCTATTTTTCAGGGCGACCTTCGTCTCCTTGGCCCTCTGCGCCTTCAAACCGAATGTGACGTCTACACCTTCAAGAAGAAGACGCATCGCCTCGCATCCAAGGCCCAGAAGCGACATCTGTTCCTGTTCGACGGTGGCGTACTGTTTTGTAAGAAGCGCACCCAGCCGATGCCTTACGCGCCGGAATACTACGAGCATAAGATGTGCATTCCGATGCCGTCACTTAGTTTTACGGAGTGTTCACGGTCGGCTGCGGAGCGGTTTGAGATCTGGGATGATGGGAAGCCGGATGGCTATGCCGTACAACCGGTCGATGAAGCCGCGAAAATTAAGTGGATTCAACGATTGGGCCGATTAACGAAAGCCATCGCGGCAGCGGAGAAAGGGCCTCCAGCGGCGCCACCGGCAAGTCGGCCGCAATCATGGACCAGTGAGAGTACGGTATCGAGTCGGAGCTCAGCCTTTGAGGATATGACGGCGTCTACAAGCAGTAGCGCTGGAACTAATGATTTGTAAGTTTGTTTGGCGATTTCATTTTGACTTTTGACTGTATTACGGTACTTTTTAGCACCCTTGTCGATCCCAATGGCAACACGTCCTCAGCCTCATCGACGAGAAGAAAGTCCTCCTCCACCGTATCCTCCTACAGTGATCTTGACAACCGCCAATGCGGCCAAGGCAGCTCCCATGTGACAACGATCCAGATTGCGCCGAAGCTGGGTTCAACGAGTCATCATTCCGAGCTTGTAAGTCACCTTTTCACACACTTTGCATGACCAGAATCTGACAAAACCCCACCTTTCCAGGACTCCATACCCCTCCGCTCCGACCCCTCCAGCAACTACTCCCTCAACAATGCCATCGTTGAAAACGGCGAACTCGCAGCCAAGTGAATCCCTCTTTCTCACTCTCACTAAAGCAAATGTTTCTTCTCGTCCGCCGATCTCGATCCTTCTTCAAACTCCTTCCACGCCCCGCATCCCGTGACAAGCAACGTTGTACATAGCCAACCCATAAATTTATCTCTTTCTCGCCATCATTTTACAAATGACAGCAATCCTATAACTAGGTAACCCATAACCAAGACCATTACCGTAACCTACAGTATCCCTCGCTGCCTTACTCTGGTCAATAACCGTGTGCGTTTCGTCACACTTTTTATCCATGTCATCGCACAATAGATAAATGATGGCATAAACCCATAAGATTGATGATTTGTACATTTATCATGTCTAAATTCACTATTGTGATTTATGCGTTTTTGTGATGTTTATGTGTGCTGTCGTTAATTTGCAACAACCCCCGTCAATCGTTGGTTCTATTATATTATCTTCGTCGAGCGAAGAAAGATCGTTTTTTGATACATAGTGGTTTTGAGAAAGTATTATTATATGCGTGCTATAAAGATGATTATCCTTAAGACTAAGGTTGATTTACAATAAGTTTGAAACACATTTATTCATTCTAAGTAACATTTTGAAACCAAAATATGGACAGGAGCAAGTTAAGACTCATCATCAGAGAGCACAAATTACAAATATAGCAAGCATTCACCATGCGCGCGATCAAACTTCACTTTTTGTGGCGTTTTCGACAACGCGAAAGAGAATGGCACCCGGAAAAGGAATAACATATAAAAAAGCAAACTGTAATGTGAACTGTCTGTTTTGGCACTATCGGCACTGGGAAATGTGAAGTTTTCTTTGTAGAGATTTAAGTAACCAAATTGATAGTTTAGTTGCGAACTCGGATGGGGTTGTCATCCAATGGAATATCCACGACGACATCATCCATGTCGGCGTCGATGCCGGAACGCTCGGGCGAGCCTTCCGGAAGGCGGCTCATGGCCAACGGATCGTTGAAGAGGGCGTTATCAAAACCGATTCCATTCGGGGTTCGTTCTTCGATGGCAGATTTCTTTTCAATTCCATTTGTATGGTCATTCGATGTTGTGCCATTGCTGGAGGAAGCGGTAAGGGCGCCATTGGATCCACCGATGTCCATTCCAAGGACGCTGATTTCGTGGTTTTCGTTGGTCTTGGAGGAATCGTCTTCAACAACATTGTCAATGACGAAGAAGGTGACGGCCAAAGCGGCAACGGTGAGGAACCATTGGAGAAGTTGGAGGAAGTGAAGGACAAGAATGATAACAAAGTGATCAGTCGGGAAGGAAGACGCGGATGCCTTCATTTGGGCCGTCATTAGGTCGTGTTGGAAGAGCAGGGTGATCAACATCTGCATCAAGTCTGTTTGTTGCGCGAGCATGTCGAGACTCACGATGGAGACGTTTCCAAGCTTAAAACAATTTATGAGTATTGATTTTTCTGTTTTGATTTCGCTTTTCGTTGAACGGAACTATTCCCATTCGCACACTTTTGCGAACGCGTTGCTTCCCATTTGCACACTACTTTTTATCAATGCCTTTCCCCATTTGCAAAAAGAAGCGATCTTTTTGACTTATTAAACTCAGTTTCAATCCTCACCTGCAACAACATAACCAACAACATGCACTGGTAACGTTCATGCTTCGTGCACCAGTACAAAAACAGACTCTGCACCGTTGTGTACAACCAATCATGAACACTTGACGTCATTGACAAATGGGCCGATTTGGCTTCAACTCGAAGTTCCAGAAGTAAACAGAATTCAACGGCACAGCTCAACAGACAGAACAAACTGATCTGACGCAGAATCTTTGCAGCCCTTGAAACGAACGCTGGCTGTTTTACCAATGTAATCGATGAAATCAGTTGTTGGACGCAGAATTTCAGGACATTCAAAGCGAGCAGAAGTGCACCGATGGAAATCAATACTTCAACGATGGAAAGTGACATCGGTGACTTCTCGGTCTTGGCTGGCTCGAATACCATGTCTTGGATGAAGGAGACGATCAACAGTGATGCCGATACGATAATATTCATCGCGAAATAGCAGATGCAAAGAAGGGCCAAACGGTAGCGTTTCCGGAAATATAGGACGATACTGCAGAGGACAAGGATGCTAAACATGAATGACATCCCGGTCGCAATGACAAAAGCCTCAATAAAGGAATTCAGCGCGATGTAGCTGATGTTGAGACCGAAATAAGCCAAAACGAGGGCGCCAAAGGCACCAATCAGCTTGATTATCCACGAATTCTCGCTGGCAACGGCAGTAATGTAGTCCTGGTTTGCGGTAAGTCGGTTTTGGTCAATCTTTTTCGTTACCCGCAAGGTCAGGAGCTCATTCCAGATAAGTGGAGCCACGATGTAGGCAGTCGCGCCACACATGGCCATTCTAGCGATATGAGCGACCAAGTTGAGGCCAACAACAATCTGTCTGAAGATGACATCACTCAATTGGACGGTCGTCATTAGTTTTCGGATGTAGAAAGCCGTGTAGAAGGCAGTGGTGCCGATATGAAGTTCCTGGACGAATTGACACAAGTTCGCGATGAAAACAGCCTTCAACATGACGGTATTCGAATGAACGATAGCGGTCATTTGGAGCACGGCCAAACTGAGGGACAGAAGGCTGCACGAGAATTCGTGGACCATGTAAACCCGGACAAACCATGTTTTGAAGGGGGTCAGTTCTTCGACGACATACATCGTGAAGAGGGCGAAGGCACAATGAAGTCCACTGAAGATTTGAATGGCTCGAAGGCCGCCATTGACGCGTTTCGGTGGCGACATGTCCCATCCGATGAGGTACAGTCGATGGACGTAGACGAGACTGACTCCGAGGCCGAACATTGATAGGACAATGATAACGGCAGCAAGGCGCAGGTAGCCCGTGAAATCTGGCGGAGTTCCGGTGACCGCGGCCGTGATGGCAGTACTTGGGTCGGAATTCAGCACCATTAAAGAGTCAACGCCATAGATGACTAAACTCAGGAAGGAATAAACAACGGAATACTGTGCCGCGACAAATGTCACAGCAAACAATAGCGATGAGGGCGATCGTAGGAATAGGAATCCGAATCCGGCACTGATAGCCAGACATGACAGATGCCAACGACAATCATACAATTGTTCGGCCTATAAAAAGTCCTTTTAACAACATCAAAGATTCAGAAACCCTCACCTGAAAGCTCGGAGCATGCCAATACATGAGGATACACGCTACAAACCACATGGCCGCCAGAGCCAGCTGGCTGGCATGGCAAAACTTGACCCATTTCAAGTGGATCGCCGGAATCGCGAACGATGCCATGCTTGAACCAATAAGTGTCCCGAATCAGCTGATAAACAACTTTTTACTTTCCAACAATCACGTCACAATGATCACAGCTTTCTAGGGGTCCCTTCCAATCAGCGCGAAAAACATCGGAAACGAAGAAACACACGATCGAATCAAACCGTGATTGCGGTTCACTTTTTTCCTCGTCGCTTGTGTAAGATGTTATTTTATGGCGGAAAAGACACGTCCGAACGAACGCCACGGGGTTTTTGGGTGTAAGTAATCGGGCCGATTTATGCTCGATTCACAGTTGATGTCACTATAATGGCGGGGTTTTATGCCCTGAAATGAATGAATAATTAGTCGTTAAAGTCAAACAATGGGCATGGGAACCCGTGAAATAATATCTACGAGCAATACTTCAAGGCACGTGGCGAGAATCAATCGATCGATCGATCAAAAAAACAGCGGCAATGGGTTTTCGACGGGTCACAAACGCGTTCAAAGGGATGAATCGAAAACAAAAACAGTTGTTTCGCCACAATCGCGGGCCAATTACGATGTTTATACCCTACTAACAAGCCTATTTTTAAAAATAATTGACTTTTACGGTCATAAGTTGTTTCAAAAACCCTCGATGACGACTTGAGTGAGTAAAAAAAAAGACTTCTTCACCATCTTCGAGGACCCTTTCTCACATTTTTACATGATAATTGGATTAACGGTTCACCACTTTCGTCGCTTTTTTCGAGGTCCAGCAAGAGGAGTCTTCAATGTTCGGTTTGTCTTTTGTTCAAGTCGAACGATGAATCGAAGAAGGATAGAGTAGAATCGAACGAAAACGGAACATCTTCGAAAATGGGTGACGTTTTTCTGGACTAAATGGCGCAGAAACATGAGAAACGTGAACTCAACCAACATCGACATCCTCCGTTGCTGCGCGAAGATGGGGGCTAATTGGGGGTGCCCTGGTAGGATGGTTTTTCGACCTTATGTCATGGTCAAAAGCCATCGGTCTGGTTTGAGCAAGGAAGCCGGGATTTTTGAATGAATCATCAACGTGTCAAGGGCAGATGGCAATGGGAATTGGTTGAAATTCAGTTAACGTGCTAGACAGTCGTTCAAATGAAAGTTTGAAGACTTTAATTAAACTATGAAGTAAAAAAACAAACTGTAGACCCCTTTATTTCGAAAAAACATTCAATCCACTGATCTCAAAAGAATAACAACCCTTTCGATCGGTGTTCGATCGACCAAAACTCCCAAAATCGAACGAAATCTTTCGATGGGAAAACTTTTTTCCATCCGTTTTTGGGGCCGCTTCTCAGCGAAATGACGACAAAGACCGACACATCTCAAACATTGACCGTTTGACTGGCGAAATGCGAAAATCGAAGGAAGCACATGTCTTTTTTTCCGAAAAGAAGGACCGGTCGCGCAGGCCCTCTACCGACTTGATCTGATCCTTCGCCTCCGCACAAGACCGGCTATCTTCGAGGAAGAAGGAGCTTAGTTATAGTCGCTTTCGATCGGGCCGTGACGACAGGGGTCCTAATGAAAATAACGTATATGATGGATTTGGGTTGAGAATAAAGGGGTAGGGTAGGCC
This sequence comes from Panagrellus redivivus, assembly GCA_000341325.1. Lineage (NCBI taxonomy): Eukaryota > Metazoa > Nematoda > Chromadorea > Rhabditida > Panagrolaimidae > Panagrellus > Panagrellus redivivus. Next base: position 25,791 of record KB455473.1, on the reverse strand, counting down.
CCGAGGCCACAAGGAAGAAGCTATACCTTCTTCCTTTTTTGAAGTGGCAGCACGATGGGGATGGATTAGAAGGGGTTTGCTATTGTCAGGGGCAGAGATCGGGTGCAGAGATTCAACGAGGGTGACGAATTTGATCAGTGAACTAAATGGGTTTGGTTAGACGCGCCCAAAGAAGGCCAGTTTTTACCCACAAGTGGGAGGAAAAGCGTGGAAATTGGGGGCATCGGAAAAAGCCAAGGACAACTGATTGTCGAAATCCAAAAGTTCAAAAACCATCCCGGCACAACAGTCGCAAAAGATGGCGGATAAACTAATAAAAACAAAGTTGGCGACACAAAAACGCCAAGGGCATGGCAGCGGGCTGACAACTGGTGTCTTTAATTTTATGTTTAGACAAAAACAAAATAAATGATACAATAAAAGTAACTTTAGACTTTCTTGTAGAAAAACTAAATAATTGACATATCTTGCAAAACTAAACGACAACAATAACCATCAATGTTTAGGCTACATCTTCCGAAAGTCTGTTTTTTGACATCTTCATTTAAAAAGGACCCAGATAAGCTCGACAGACATAGGCCCTGAGGCGTTAGAGCAGAAAGGCCTGGCCACTCCGTCAGTCAGTCGGTCGTTCGGCCGGGCGACTAGTGGTTTCGGGAAGAAGATGGACAAGCGCGGATAAGACTGCCTAGCTTGCAGTCCGCGACCGCCTGCCTGACAATGGAAGGATGTCGATGGGGCCGACAAAAAGCCTCTAGTCCTTGGACTTTCACTTACTAGGGTGCCTCGGGCCCGGATCAGGACAAGCTGGCCGCGCTCTTGAACGCCTTGAGGGCTGATTTGTCCGACCATTGGCCACAGACCACAAGGGTGTTAGTCAATGTCTGCCAAAAAACGTAGTTTTCTTTTATAACCTATTTGGCAGACGCCCAAACCACGCAATCAATCAAATTGTAAAACTTTCTAATCCAATTGATAGTTTTCCGGCGTGACTTCGGAAGAGTCGAGTAACATCAAGAATCAGCCGTTTTGTCGATCTTTCCCCTCTCCCTGGAGCTCGGCGCTTTCAATCCTTTCCCCAAACTTTGGGGTGTATCTAAATCGACTCCGAAGTCGATCGCGATCGGTAAATGACACGCACGTCGAGACTTTCACTCTTACTTGCACTTTGTAAGTAGTAGCGCCACCTTAGATTATCAGATGGAAGCAAGTGTGAGCAACTTTTTGAATGAAAACCGGAAAATTTATGATCGCAAACCACCGGGACTATGTAAAACGATGCCCCTGCCAGCATGACTGCCCCAACAGATGGATGTCCGACGCGGCGAACGCGGATTGCATCGGGGTCCAACAAACCTCGTGAACGTGAAAACAAAGTGGAAACAGAAAAAAGTCATCGTGTTGAAACTGGAATGAAGTTAGTTAGGACCATTAGTCATTTGGCCTGAGGGGATGATCGGGAGTACGTGAAAAAAAGTGTCACAAACATGAATGATCTGCGCCTATAAAAAGGGTGAAAATTCGTTATGATGGATGATCTAGGGTCTTTTTATTGGAATGTGTTACAAAAGTGCAAAATGTGATAACTGTGAACGATCGCGTTGAGACCAATTCGACCACAGCATTTGCTAGTCGTTTGCAGACAAGTAAAAGACAGCTTTACGACTCGTCTACATGTGGCGGCTTGAAAAACAAAGGGAACTGTATATCACTGTGGCGAAGCGTGTCGGAAATGTAGTTTTAGAGCTTCGAAAATAAAAAATAGGCCTTTGTAGCGAGATGGTTGTAAAATTTTGGTGTCGTTTCGAGCTTTGGTCACCCGTCTAGTTTAGTATGCAATGATTTACACAAACCGGCAGAACGCTGCCGCAAGGGCAGACTCAAACCGAATTGAGCAATGCATGTGGTCTGGAGTGGATAGGGGCCATGGGCAAGGACACTCCTTCCGGAACTTGGCACTTTGGCAAAGAAGCTTGTCGCGACTAAAGTGATGTGTGGCGGACAAGTTGTCAATGCTCGTGCCGAACAGATGAACGGATGTCGGGCTTGCGCGGATTAATGAATCTCATCTGGTGAGCGGTTGTGGGGGAACAAAACTTTTATTTTTATAGAGTTTGCATGCTTAAAAACAAAAATACAAAAAGCAAAATATCGACAGGCCATTTAAAATAAAGCACGTTATCATTGCCACAGCCATGCAGAAGCTCGTCTGCCCATCCTCTCACACAAACCCGCAAAGTCTAAGCTAGTCTAAACCGCTTTCGAGAGTCTCGACCGGCGTCCAGTTGCCGTTTCATTCCGGTGACCGAAACGGCTTCGCGCGGCCCACTCGACCTAATCGTATTCGGCGCCAAGTCGCGGCTCCTTTTCCGTTATTCAAATTGCAATTCCGACCCACAGGACCAACAATTGTTTCATTTCCGCTTCGGTTTGCAAGTCGAAGCTGCCGTAATAGCCCCATTTAGCTTCTTCCGGCGGCTCGGTTCAATCAGGCAGTTTGCGGGTGAAACTGAACCCAACAACACTAAAGCCCTCAGGACATTCCATCTTTTTTGCTTAATCTGTCCACCCATCGAAAAGGTAGTAAACACGAGCAAGCTGACCACAGCGGACAACCATATATTTACGGACATAGCACAGTCTAGGATTTCAAGTCGCCTTTCCCGACTACTGTCCAGCAGTTGGTTGCAGACTCACTTCACATCAGCTGGGACATGCGTCTTTTTTTGCAGCAAAGCTCTCAAACTCGAGTCGGTCGTGTTCGTAGATGGGACTGGATTTCCGGAAGGACCACTGGCTTCACAAGGTTGTCCGCGGTGTTCTTACATTAGGTGTTGACAGCGCTCTCGCCGAACATACATCAAATCGACGACCGCGTTCCTCGTAATACATCCACGCCATGGCCGTGGTCAGCAGCAGGAATTGTGATGGATTAGGTGGCAGTTATAGCTAAAGTGATCGCTTAAAGCCTTGTAAAATGCATGCAAAGATAAAAATAGAAACTTTATTAGGCTTTAAATTTACAACAACTTACAAAACATAATGACTTCTTCTAACTTTAAACAAAAATGGCCCATTGCCCAAAAACAAACAAATCCCTAATCTTTCAACACAAACCAGCCATCTTCCTCTACAACATGGACGAACACAGCCACCAATTGCGCGACAAAGTTAGCCGCTAATGGCTTCGTATCCATAGCATCCAAGTCAGCGGCAAACTTATCAAAGTTCGAATCACAAGGTTCCAAAATGCTGTCAATGGTTTTGCGGCGATAAGAAAGAACGCTGCGAAGAAACAGGAACTTGTCGACGGACCAGGATTCAGATGCAAAGATATCGACATACGGATCGAGACAACAGATGAGTCGAGCTGAAACCAATTGAGTTTGCAAATTGCCAAACAAAAATTAAACCAAAACTTACATCGGCAATCAATGAATTGGACTTTCTTGTCTTTGAAAATAGTGCGATCGACGTTGAACGGCGCCAGGGCAAACAATTCATTGAAGGAAGGAACATTGAAGACCACCAACCATTGTTGCCCCTTGCTGACCATAGGCTTCACGTCAGGGATCACGACGGGTGTTTCCTGCGGGGTGGTGTCTTTGATAACCGTATTAGAGCGTAACGAACGACGCACAGAAGGGGTGTTGGCCTTCTTTTTGCGAGAATCAAAGACGATCACGCACGACGACGAATCGGAGTCGAGGCCAGTACCGTCGGCAATTGACGCGGACGGCACAGATGTTTGAGAATGGACGGTGGCAAGTGGAACTCCATACGGGGCTGTGGAACCTTTCGAAACGACTTCAGATAGCAATGCTTTGGCCGGATTCGACGTTTTGTTGCCAAATAAACTCTGAACCGTGACATCGGAAGACGTAAGTGCGTCGGTAGCCGTTGAAACATCCGTCGCTTCAGCAATAGCAGCGTTCAAACTTGACAGATTCGGTGGAGGCGGAGCAGAGGGCGTCACTCTGCCAACGTCGATACCGACTGTAGCTTCCGATGCTCTGCCAGCTCCTTCAGTTGAGGACGGTACCTCCATATCAACGTTCAAGTCCAATGTGTCGACAGCAACCACTTTATCAGCCTGAGCGTTTCCTGACTTTGAAATGTCCACGTCATTGGTCAACGTTGGCAATCTCCCGGATGCTGAAACAGTACCAATCAATAGGGATCACTTCACATAGCAAGAACTCACGTTGTTCAGCCGATCGATCAGCTTCAGTCCCCGCCAGCAAAGTCGATCCATTGTTCGTAGGCACTGGTGGAGCAGAATCATGTTGACGCCGCTTACACGCTAAACTTCGCGTTTTCTTGTTGGACTGAAGCGGAGTGGAACTGTTGTCAGGCTGCACGGAAGCCGTCGAGGCAACACGTTGTGCTCGTTCACGTTTTCTGGCCTTCCGGGTGTCCTTGGTGGCAGGCTGACTACGACGTGGGTCGTTGCGGTAATGTGAAAACGCCGAATCGGCCAATGGCAGTGGTGCAATAAGAAACTTGGAAGACGTTTCTCGGAATTGGTTAACACTCATTCCGCCAAATGTGGTTTGTACGTCTGCGGCAAATAAAAACATTTTAGGATGCGCAACAACACAAGACAAAAAACTGTACCTCGCAAAGGCACTGGAGCAGGCATTTTGGCTGGAACAGCGACTGATTCGTCAAATAGGGGGTTGCGACGCTTCAAAGTGGAAGCATTCGAAACCGTTTGTTGATCCAGGGCCGTGCTTTCGGACGTAGAACTGCCTTGAGGCTTGGCCAACGTGTCACCGGGTACCGGTGGCGTAGTAGTACGGTAGCTACAGACAGCCGGCTTATCGAAGAGCGCGGTTATGGTGCCGTTGTGCCAGCCGCAGCGCGGTTGTGCGAAACCACCTTCTCTCGGACGAATCAGTCGGCTACGGATGCCTTGTCTGAAAAGACACGTTGCGAAGAAGGAAGAGGAAACGTAAAACCCACTTGAACACAAGCACCTTTACAGGCTGTTTGAAAAGGAGAAGAAGGTGGTCCGCGAGAAGGCTGCCATCAGTATGGGTCTCGACTTCAGCAACTATAGGAGAACTTTCCAAGTTGATAGCGATATAGCGGTCCTCACACGGCATACCATAAAAAAGGACATTGTAACACAAAACAATGAAAGGTGTTGAAGTAATGATGGAAATCAGACCACATCATAACAAAACGAAAGATTTGTAAAACAATTTAAAAATTTATATCAATAAATAACAATTAACACACAACTTGACAATAAGTGTAAAATACGTTCGCCAATTTACTTCGCATGCTTCAAAACGTGGTTTAAAAGAATCTCCATTCTTTCTACAAGGGCAGGTGTCATGAGAACCTGTAAAAGGACAGTTTGTAAATAATGGGCGTGAAAGGTTATCTAAACTTACGAGTTGCTTTCCTTGGGTAAACCACGATAAGTACAGTGCTTCATTGGGTTCTAACGGACGATGCGGCGCAATAAATATGGATTTAATTCGCTTACACGTAAGAAAGCCGTAGCGCCGAAAGATACAAAATGTATGAATAGACCAGTTTCTTGCTTTGAACTCAGGAACACAGTTCACAAAGGAGTTTATAACATAAACTGCAAAAAGTTAAAATAAAACTTTCGGCAAAAAAGTAGAAAACCTTACCGCGAACATCATTGAAAGACTTCGTTTTTGCAAGACCGCATTTGGTTTTTGAATACTCAAATTCTGGGAGCTTGTAAAGAGCGTCGAAAGTTGGTACAGAATAGGCGCTTAACCAAGGATCAACTGAAACAGGGACACCGTTTGAATAGGAAATTGAAGCGTGGCGTTGAACACAGGTACGGTAGTGAGTGAGGACAACAATAAAGTATTCGATAAAACGGTCCAACCTGGGGGCAACGGGGGTCCACTGATAATTGGCTCAACCTTGACGGGCGGAGCGGAGCTAGTAATCACCGACGATGACGCTGCTTTGGCAGAAGATGCCTTCTTTTTGATGACGACCTTGAGAATCACAACGTCATCATCGTCATCCGTAATAAGCTTGCTTGCAGGGGTGCCGACATTGGTTGTAGCAGGTGCAGAGGACGTCTTCTCCGAAGATTCGGTGATCGAAGCTGGTACCGGGGCCAATGATGTGGTCGAAACATGTTTCGCGGCTTCTGCGCTACTGCTACTCGACGAAGTTTTGGCTGCTTTGGTGATGACACTTGACGGCTCTTTGTCGACAGCAGTGGCATTCGGATTGATCGAGTTGTCGCTAATAGCGCTGATTGCAAAGGGCGCAACATTAGCAACCGTGGAAACAGCTTGTTCTGCTCCAGTATCCGGATCAAGTGTCGACGGTATGGTTGATACAGACTGCACATGGACGTCTTCCGGTCTTCCGCCATCATTGCCAGTGTTGTTGACCTCACTTGGCACAAAAGAACGAACGACTGGCGCCGAAAAAGAAAACTGTCGTGATTTGGAGGGTTCCACCGGCAATGAAGGCTGCGAGTTGGTCGTCGATGATGAAGCAGGACACGGTATAGCTGCAACTGATCCACAATGGTCCTGAGTTGTTGTCACTTTCGCAGGAATCGGGCCACGGTCCTCCGGTGTCGGATACGCGCGCTTCCCTAGCACGGTGTCGAGGAAAGGCTTCTGATCAGCTACCTGACTTTCTGGACGGCTCGGCGGCTCAAACACGACGGGCATGGTGACGACAGCGGTAATGGTGCCGCCGAGCCAACCGTTTGGTGGCTTTGAGAACACACCCTGCTTCGGAACGATTAACCTGCGACGAGTTTCCGAACTGAAAAACGTAAGATTTATATATAATTTTAAGCGGTATCATGAAAACAGACCTGAAGATCAAGGCCAGGACGGGTCGCTTGGTTAACTCGAACAGTTCTTCATGCGAAAGACTGCCGTCGGCAAAGGGCTCAATCTCGAACACTTCCGACGAGTATTCAAGGTGAACGTCGACATATCCGTCATTCGACATCTAAAAAGAGAATCTGTGCAACGTCTGGCGAAGCTCTAACAAAGTAACAGTGGAGAAAAGAACCAAGTGATTAATCAAAACAGCAAGTTATCAGATCAACTTTATTGAAAATTGCAAAAACAGCGCATTCAAAGCAAAACAAACAACAAACAACATTAACTACACAACGGTGATTGTCATCACTTAAGGCAGAAGAAGCTTTGTCTTTGATGGGCGAGATCATGGCATTCTGGAAAGATCGACGATTGTTGAAAAAGAAAGAAACTCGCGAGTACCAGGATGGTCGTATAATCATCCAAATTCTCCGAAAACCGCGATGCCTAGCTGCCTAGAGACCATACAAATGTTTAGAAACAAGATGTGTACTACGAGAAAGGAAGATAAAGCGAAAAACAGCAATTTAGTAAACCTTCAAAACGTGAAAGAAAACACGACTGTCAGAGACGACGAACGAACTTTCGCGCACAGCGCAAAGCGTGTCGAGACCGTTTTTGAGCACATATAGTGTATGCGTGTAAATGTCTTTCAATGGCACAGCTAACTTGCTTTTTCATCCTGTGGCACTTCCAATACAATCAGAGTATTATTAATGATGTCTGACAAAAATGTGAAATGCAATTAAAAAAATTTTGGGCGATTACGTGCAAATTAGAAAAATCTCCGTTGTTTCGCGTTGAGCGCGAACGTTTCCCGCACTCCAGGTGGGTGTGGCCACCCAATTAATGGTCGCCACGTAATCAAAAGACGCTCGATCATGAAAACGAGAGTCACTCTCGCCTCCAAAGACACGTAATCGTGGATCGGAGGCCCGACGCATGAGAGAGGGGGTCGTCACGAAAGGGGGTCCACGTGGCCGAACCTTCACACCTTTTTGATGCCCGTTGCCGGCACTTGTGCCAATTTTTGACGTTTACTGTGCTGGGATCACGATTTTCATGCTATTAGTTGGCTAATATAACCCAAATTTCACCTTTTTTCGAACAGAATTCCACAAATTTGCATGTCTTTTGCAAAAGTAAAGTCGTTTCCTCTCCCGGCCAAATAGACACAGCGTACTGATCAGACTCCGGAAAGTCTGTGAATACCGTCAACACAACATCGCGACTTTTTTTCTTTCTCCGTTGTGCGATTATCGTTTTGCGTGTTACTGTGCCAGTTTTAACTTATTCGTTTATCATTTGCAGAAATGTCGAAACGACGGACGACATACAACCCTTACTGGCGTGCTGATACTCCCAGCGACGAGTATCCGTACGTCTACGTCGGAGACTCGGATGACGTGTCTTCGCCTCGGGGCAGCCCCGTTCCAGAGGCTTCTGGATCAGTTTGTGTGCCGCCCGAAGCCGGTACTGAGTCCGACTCCGAGTGCGGATCTTACCATCCCACCGATGGCAGTAGCAGCAGCGATGACGAAGGTGTCGATGCGCCGAATCCGGCACCGATTGAGAAATCGTTGGGTTAGTTTTGGGTGTCTTTGGCAAAGAAGATTCAATGCTTTACTACTTTAGACACGTTCAATGACCGTTTCCCGCCCACACCATTCACCGACGCAGACGACTACGACTCGGACGACTTCGACTGCAGTATCGACCCCGACACCATCGAAGACTACGACGATCGTCGGATGTACATTATCGAACGCGACCAGACCCTCCGTTACCGTGCCCAGGAGAAGGACCCCCAGTTTGAGGAGATGTTGCGACGCAAAGGTGAAAAGGCTCTGGCCCGGGATGCCGCTCGAAGGCAGAAACTTGATGAAGTGCGTCGGATTGCTGCCGGACGATGCACGTTGCCTCCGCCCACCAAATATCAATGGACGATTCCGGAAACATCAGATGTCGCAGCGATTCAACGGGCGGAAACGGTCAATGATGTATTTGCTACATGGGCGGAGATCAACCAGCCGGATGACCTTTTCGAAGCTCCATCTTCTAATCGTACCTACTCGAAAGAGGAAAATGAGAGGACTGCCAATGAGATCCTCGCGGCATGTAAGTTTATCTGTTTTGGTACCATTTTGACGTCATCGACACCTTTTAGTGGATCAACGTAATGCCATGGATCCTCCATTGGATTGGGAGGCTACCAGAGACAGTCCTATGGTAGCATTTATGCCGGAAGCGGATGATGAAGGCCCCGTGGTTATGCGGTACTTTGAACTGTGCGGACATCTATGGCAAAGTGAGGGGCCAGAACACGGTGAAAAAGTCATTACGCATCTTCGTAAGTTTGTTGAGACATTCTTTGAAGTCAATGTTATCGTAGTCTTTATAGGCCAGGCCACTCCCGATGACATGAACGCCTTTGAGGCCAAGCAAGATCCACTTTACTCGGGAACTGTTGAGGAGTTTATGCACTTTTCCCAACAGGTGTGCACGGAGCAATGTAAGTCCATTGAATGGTTGGTATCACGCTATTTGGGTCCTTTTAGACGACCTGATCGAGGAACTGGGCTTTCATGAACTTGAACCACTTCCCGTTGATGAAGAAGCGCAATCGGTGTGGACGATCTCCCTTCTGTCCGGCAAGCACTACCACAACGAAGAACCGCCGCCCGAGGAACTCGAGAAAGACCGCCTTCTCGCCTTGGAGCAGGAAGAACAACGAAATGAGGAAGATTCATGGCATCGCGAAGTTCCGATGTACGATCCCGCCCGCGAAGAAGCCGAGATGAAGGCGCAGGAGGAGATTTGCGCCATGCTATTGGGCGAAATATCAGAGGATTCTACCGACGATGACGGCGCTTACTGTACCGGCGATGAAAAGATTGTGGTCAAGGATGATGCGGACATTGACGCGGACAGCTCTGATAAGTCCATTTCGGATTGTGTCAGCTGTGAGCGGCCATTTTTCCTTACTGATTTTATTTAATTGTGTCTTTTCAGCTGATGGTAACGGTGATTCTACAGATATCGCTTCCACCATCACCGCCGACGACACTGAAGCCGAGACGACGGATGCTATGGAGGTCGATTACCCTGAACCGCCAGTCCCATGTGCAATTGATATCGTTGAGAAGAGCTGTGAAACCCTTTCTGAAGTCAACACGGCCGTTGAAATGCTTTCACCGACGCCTTCTCCGACTGCGACCCCCAGAACAGCACGTGAACCGTCGGTCGCTTCTGAACATGACGAAGAACCCATGGAAGTGCAAGTTTCCCCGACGCCACCCCGCAAGTCTCCGTCGGTTCTCGCCAACGCCGAATCTGGTATTACTTCTCCCAGTGTCCACACGGCCATCGAAGCCGAGCCAGTCGTCGAAAGCACCGAAGCAGTTCCAATGCAAGTTGAACCTGTCGTCATCGAACCTGCTCATCCCCCTCCCGTCGTCGCTATCAGTTTGGAGACCGCTATCCCTTTTGAAGACATCCCGAATCCGCCGTCATCATCCGGAGATGAAGCTCCGACCACCCTGGCAGCACCCCCTCCACCGCCTCCTGTCCAACGCCCTCCCCCACCTCCAGTGGACCGCATCCTTCTAGATTTCGGCCCACCACTTCGATGCTCGGACCGGCGGCGCCGTGATAACTGGAGGGTTGGTTTCATTCAACCTTAATTCCGACTTTTGCCAATGTAAACCATTTTCCAGGAACCCCTCTATACACCTACTCCTCCAGTGGCATCAACTAGACCCAAGGCTGTGCCTCGTCAACGAGCAGAGTCCAAGAAGAACGTCGCCAAGCCGGCACCCCCACCAGCTCCGAAGCCTGCCCCTAAGCCGACCCCCAAGGCCGCCCCTAAAGCAGCACCGAAGCCAAAGCCGAAGCCGAAACCCGTCGTGCCAGACAGCTCCGACTCTTCTGACAACGAAAAACGTCGACCCCCGGTCGTACCTGACAGAACCTACCGATGCAAGCCGGCCCCTTTGGCGGAAACAAGGGTCGTTCCGCTTCGACGCTCCACGCGACAACGTAGGTCCGTCGATCGTTACGGTGCATCTTCACGCAGGCGTTAGTTCCCCATCCAACCTGAACCCCGAGATTTTTAGTTGTACTTTCCTTCGCGGTTTTTGTATGGCTTCTCAAATGACTAATCTTATGCTTATTGTTCAACGTTAATTCAAATAAAGTTAAGAATCACAGTTTATTAAATAACACGGGTTGATCACCTAAACTCAGGCAGAGTACAATCCTCATTGAAATATGAACGAAGAAATAAATAAGCTTGCAATAATATAACAGATGAAATCAATGAATGGTAGTCACAGAGGAGAATCAGAAACCAGCTTTAACAAGGTACTCGTTGATGCCGGCAGCATTGCGTTCGAGAAGGGCGGAATTGAGGCGAACCGATTCAGCGGCTTGACGGATGGGACGATCGAGGATCTTGAGGGCGTCAGCGTCGAAGTTGGCCTTGCAGAACTGCTCAAAGGTGTCAGCGAAGCGGGCATCGGCCTGGGAGTCAGCGACGCACTTCAAACAGTGCTGGAAAAGCGAGCTGTTGGCACTGCCAAACTTTTCGAGGAGCAGCGGCACATGGGCCTTGAAGTAGTTCCAGGAGAAATCTTGGCCGACCTTCGTGAAGCGGCTGGCAGCAAACAGCGAGACAAGGTCCTGGGCACGAATCTTGCCTTCCTTGATACCGTACTCGTAGACAGAGGCCAAGATGGGTTCTTCAGTCGCTTGACCCATGGCAACAATGCAGTTGCGTTCGACCTCGCTGAATCCGACGTTTTCGAAGATGTTACGAAGCTTCTCGATGCCAGAGTTGCCGTCATTGCGTCCGACAATGCCGTAGATGGTAGCACGGAGGTCGGGGTGGAGTTCAACCTTCTTTTCGACGTGTTCGGCAAACTTTTGACGAGCGACAGCGATCGTGGGCTGGTGATTGGCGCGAGACAGGCGGCCGGCAACGAGGGCGCGAAGCATGGAACGCTTTGTGGCTAAAACATTGCTTTGAAACACCATCAACAACGCAAAGAATGCAAACATACCCTCATTAGGAGTAGCCTCCCAAGTGAGACGCTCCAAAACAGGGCCATACGTCTTGATGATAAACTTGTTCAGCTTCTCGCGAACCGAAGGATCACTGTGACGAGCTAACACGTTGCTCAAAGCACCGACACCGCCATCAATGGCACCCCAGACGACGTACTCGTCTTCGTTTTGGCACGCTCCAACAAAGCTCAAAAATTGGGCAGCCGACGTCTTTCCGGATTCAACGAGGGCATAGAGGTCGTTGGCGACACCGAAGCGGTCCAAGACGGGCAAAGCCTTGCTCTCGATGGCAGGCAACAACGACTGGAGCATCTCGTCGGTGTAGTGCACACGGAAGAAGCCAGCGGAGCCAGAGTTGACCTTGAGCCAATCACCGGGCTTGACGTTGTCGAGCTTGTACTCAGCCGACTGGGATGTCAGGACGCCACGGAAGACGGGCTCATCAGGGCTCGATGCCGATGAAACGGTGAACGGAATCTGCCACAGGGAATTGGTCTCATCCTTACCGCCATCAGCCAAGTAACGTGATTGGGACAACTTCAAGGTGCGCGAAGATCCATTGACGGCTTGTTCGACGTTGACAAGCGGGAAGCCCATCTGCTTCGTCCAGGTCGACATGATGGCACCAATGTCTTGGCCAGAAGCTTCCGAGAAGGCGTCCCACAAGTCCTGGGTAACAGCGTTGCCATAAGCGAACTTCTTGAGGTAGCGACGGAGACCATCTTGGAAGACGGGTTCGGTGAGGTAGTTGAAGAGCATGCGGATGACCGAGTTCGACTTGGCGTAAGTGATAGAATCGTAGATCTCGTCAAGCTCGTTCGGGTTGTCAATTGGGACCTCGATAGGATGCGATGAACGAAGGGCATCAAGGGCCATGCCGCGGGACCATTCATCGTTGACGAAGTGAACCCAGATGTCGAACTCGGGACAGTGCTTGCTGACGAAGAGGTACTCCATGAAGGAAGCGAAGCCTTCCTTGAGCCAAAGGTTGTCCCACCACTTCATTGTGGCCAAATCGCCAAACCAGAAGTGAGCCAACTCATGAGACACGACCATGGCCACATACATCGACTGGCGGGTTGAAGACTTGGCGGGATCGATGAGCAGAGCGACCTCACGGTAGGTAACGAGGCCCCAGTTTTCCATGGCGCCTGAAAACAATCAATTAGATATCGATTACATTGGTTTGCTAGCTCAACATACCCATGCTAAAGTCGGGGATCGCAATCAAATCACACTTCGGCAACGGGTATTCAATACCAAACCACTCATTGTAGTAGTCAATGGCCTTGGCAGCCAATCCCAGCGAATAGGCACCGAGATGCTTCTTGTCTTCAACGGTGTAGACACGGACGGGACAGCCACTCTTGGTTTTCGTCTCGATGTATTCGAATTCACCGACGGCGAAGGCAACGAGATACGATGACATGATCGGGGTGGTGCCATACTTGACGACGCGGGTACCTTTGCCTGTGGGGGTTTCGGAGATAACATTCATGTTGCTCAGAGCGCTGAGCTTCTCGTCAACTTCGAGAGTGATGTCGAACTTGGCCTTGTAGATAGGTTCATCCCAGCATGGGAATGACAGACGGGCGTAGGTGGACTCAAATTGAGTGGAAACAAGGAACTTCTCCTTGCCATCGGCACCCTTGTAGGACGAACGGTAGAAGCCACGCATCTTGTCGTTATGTTCAGCGACAAAGTCGATGGCGACTTTGATTTGTTGCGGAGCGACTTCCTCGGCGAACTTGATGGTGAGGGTCATCCATTTACGGTCAAGCTCATAAGTGACACCCTTGAGCTCGGTGCCATCGGCAAGCTTGACGGTGACCGTGTTGATGTCGATCTCAGAGGAGTGGAGTTGAAGGAGTTTTGTCGGCTTGACGACCTGAAAGCTAGCAATTATGAAAAAGCAAACAGAAGTCTACAAAAACCTACATCAACGGTAATAGTTTCATTGCCAGGGCACTTGAAATTCTGCAAATTCGACTTCAAACTGATGTCATAATGCACGGGCTTGGCGATCTCCGGCAAACGTGAGAACTTATCACCAGCAGCAACAGCGGACGACATGGCAGATCTTTGTAGAAGAACTGTCGAAAGTGACTTCGGAAGGCTGTTCGAAACCACCGACT
>KB455472.1:142407-158466 GCA_000341325.1 Panagrellus redivivus | reverse complement strand
GGGCCTAGTAAAAAGTCGGGCCGGGCCGGGCCGTCAAAAACCCGGCCCGCGTCCACCCTTGTGTGTGTCACGATGGAATGGATGCAAGCAATGCCCCCATTTGACGGATCGGGCCTATCTCCACACATTTTTTTTCAAAAGGATGTGTGAGCCAAGCCCCTACTTACTGCCTTTGTCTTTCTGTTTCGTTCGACTTACTTTTAAGCCCCCGATCCCAATGAGTGGAAAAAAGACTTTTTTTTACATTTGGCGATGGAATGCCAAATGCCTCGAGGGCATCCCAGCCCATCACAAACAGCAACCCTTGCACTGCTTGCATGGGCTATGCCAAATCGTCTCCGTCTTGAAAACAAGGATGTTCTCCGTGTTTTGCGGCAATGGGAAGTTTTCGGAAGATCATGCCTTGGCCCACCTTTGTGGTGGTGTGGCTTAACAATAGGCCCCCAGGGTCTGACAATGGATAGATGGTGATAGATGGATTGTTTTTTTGGAAGAATGTAAGCTTCCGGGGAAAAGCTCACATCAGTCGAAATTTGATGCGTAACGCCTTGCCGGAAGAGGAATACGGTGGTCGATCGACTAACGTAAAGCTGTTACAAAAAAGCACATTGCGAAAGAAGGCAGTCGATCAAGCACGTTGAAAGTTCGTTGTGGGCTCGGCGGAAGTCCGTTTTAGTCGGACTCGCGCGGAAGCTGGCCGTAAACTCGGAAGCAAAGGGCAGAAAAAACTACTTGCTCCCAAGACAAGGGAGTCGGACGACAAACAGGTGCGCGAAGTGATGTCGTTGAATTTTAAACAGTTTGGATGGCGGTTGTAATGGGGTTTTGGGGTGGTTGGCAGATTGGACATTCTTTGTTTGTTGATTGGGTGCTAATTGGAAAGGTTACGAAACACAAGTATGCGTGTTTTTGTATTGTCAGCTAACTTGAAAGTTGTTTTTAGGCTCTTTAGTGCTTGCTTATCAAGTAAAACCAACTTTGTTACAACCTATGTCTAAAAGCTTCCTTCCCTTGCCCGTCAAAGATGATAGATAGTAATCTCGGCTAGTATGTACAAAAGTAACCCCCGAGAACGGCTCTTCTTGACAGCGCGGTGCGGCGATGTTTTGACTTTGGGCCACGATGGTCATGCACTGATTTGGCGAAGTCTCTCTTCTTTTCTTTTTGCCAACCCAATTTCGCACTTCGCACCTTTCTAAACTTCCGTGCCGTCGTTCACCGTGCCTTTCTTTCTTTAAAAACAACATTCCAATCTGCATCTGCGGACAAAGAACCCCAACTCTCCTCCTCCTGTTTTTTGGATGCAAATCAAATTGAAATCGATCACCGTCTTCCGTCCCCGGCGGATGTCCCCATAACCCTAAAAGTCTCTCCTCAATCACCTTTCCAAGCCTGCAAGCCTCTCTGCTCCCGATCGTCGCAATCTTCCTTCTTTAGCCATATTGCATTGCCTCAGGCTGGCTGGCTCCCGTTCGCATTGCTCATTATCCCTATGATTAGTCCTCTTTCCGTCCGTCGGGAAGCGCTGAAATATACTTTCCTTTTTTCGTTCTTTCGTTTGTCTTCGATCCTGAAAAAGCGCCTGGAATGGTTGGTGATCACCATCCTTACATTAGCCATGGTCTCGGTTGCGCGCATGCAACAGAGACACTCCTTTTTGAAACAAAACAGTCTGTGCTTCCGCGCAGCCCTGAGGCAGACTGGCCTTAATGAGTGATCGCGTCTCGTCCTCTTGAAGGTGCATTCGGCTTTTCCGTTGTGTATTGTATGCGGGATTCCGAAAAGACCTGAAAGGAGAATGAGCACATCCTCTCGCAATCTCCATGTGCTCTAGCCTGAGGCGTTTGTAATGGACTGGCTGCTGTATGATCCAGCTTCTTCTTAGACAAATAAGGACGAAGCTTTGGCTGACGACGATCTCGCGCATCTTTCCAGGCACTGGTTTTTCTTCCTTTAAAGCTTGAAGGTCTTTTTTATACA
Organism: Panagrellus redivivus; assembly: GCA_000341325.1. Classification (NCBI taxonomy): domain Eukaryota; kingdom Metazoa; phylum Nematoda; class Chromadorea; order Rhabditida; family Panagrolaimidae; genus Panagrellus; species Panagrellus redivivus. The sequence continues at coordinate 156,486 of KB455472.1, read as the reverse complement.
TTTCAACCTACTAGACTACCTGATCCATGTCTATAGGTATCGATGTAGCTATAAGCCAAATCCTCATTTTCGGGTGTCGTTGTCGGCTATGATCAAGACCTTTTTGCTCCTCCTTTATCCCCGAGACACTCGGGCGTTGTCCCGACCAACATAGGGCACTAAAAGCGGCCAGCCACTGCCGCCAGAGGCCCTATGCTTACGATTTCCTTAGATCGCATAGATCCGCGGATGTGCCGAAGAAAGACCCCGCCCTTTGTGGCCTGCAGCCTAGCTGGCTATCCATCCATCCATTTTTTCTCGTTTTTTAAGGGATCTCGACGGATTTTTAGGGGCACAAGCACACATCGACGTGTTAGTCGTGTCCCACCATCCAGGCAGCCGCTTGTTTTTTTCCAGCTTTTCCCCTTCATGCATTTATCTACCATATTCGTGACGCATAGCATCTACAGAATCCCTATCCGCATCTTTTACGAGCCTGCCTCTGCTGCTTCGAAAGAGTTTCAAGTTTTCCGTCATCCGTTTTGCGTGAAAAAAGTGTTCCCAAACACGATTTCATTGGAAAATCTGGGCCTCATTATGTTCGGCGATGGTGGTGTTCACTTCCAGACAGGCACAGGGGGCGAGGGCGTCATTATCTTCGTCCGAAATTTCGACGAAATCAAAGCCGCCATCACCACATTAGCCTCGATTCCTATGGATGGACCAGCTTTTTTGGCATGTGCACCGCGCAGGGGTTACTGTAGATGTTCACGGAGATCCTTGTGCGTGTAATGTGGTCGCAATTTGGATTCGCATTCGATCCAAATTTCAACTTCTATTTTGCACTTTCCCAAAAAAAGTTAGCTGACGTTCTTGTTCACTTGATCGAGCCGAGCGACTGTAAGGAAAGATGGGTGTCGGATAGATCATTTGGACCCTTTTCTGGGGGGCGGAGACGCTTCCGGAAATGCGCGACAGGCGCGCAGGCGGCCGCAAAAGAGGAGCTCACACTCCTTTTAGCTAGTTTCGAAGGAGATGGGATGGAGATGCTTCCTATTGGAACCCCCCTCTCTAAACATCTCACGCTCCTCACAGGCTGTAGGGGGCTCCTACCTTCCAGTCTTGAGGAGTTTCAACTTTTTTGACTCTTCCTGTCAAGTATGGCCGCGCTGCCGCCCCGGAAGAAGAAGAAGCAAACACGTCCGTCGCCCCCTATTGAAACATTTTACGTTCCCGGAAGGTCGACTTAACCTTGGAATTGGAGTTGGAGGACTTTCGGGAGAGGCTTTTTTGTCTTACGTCGATGGATAGATGGACCAAAACCACTGTTTTTCATTGTAATTATTGCGACCCATGTCCATCTACGTTCATTTCCGCGTCGTAGATGGTTGTTTTATTATGATTTTTTGCCCTTAATGATAGCCATTGACCTCACCGCGAAATGACGGGCGAGCTTTAGACGTGTGTGAAGTCGGACACTTTCAGATGGCAAACTCCGGCTCCGTGACCCCGTCACTGTTAGGTGGTGCCGAATCGCCGATTCTCGGCGGCGCGAACACGTTGTTGCCGAATGGGAAAAAGACGAAGGGCCGTGTGAAGATCAAGATGGAGTACATTGGCAACAAGCTTCGGCGATACACGACTTTCAGTAAGCGGAAGACGGGTATTATGAAGAAGGTTGGTTTTGACCTTCTTTTATGGCATTTCAACGTTAATTTTAAACTTCAGGCGTTCGAATTGTCAACTCTCACGGGTACCCAGGTCATGCTCCTAGTCGCATCTGAAACAGGTCACGTCTATGCCTTCGCGACGAACAAGCTGAAGCCTATGATAGCGTCTGACGCAGGTCGAGGTTTGATTCAAAGCTGTTTGAACACACCTGATGGTAAGTTTTTCTGTTTGTAGTTTACCTTCCCAAAATCAGAGTACAGTACTCGAGCCCACAACCTCCAAAAGTGTTTTGTAACTTCCGCAAATAGAACCCCCCATCCTTTTGACGTTTCCTTCATTTTTAACCCGAGTCAAAAGCAATCTTTTTTCCCTTCTTTCGTCGTTGCGTTTTACCCGTGACTCTCAAAACGGAGCCTCGATCCGGCCGGCCGACAACCCTCTAGCTTTTCCTTCCCATGATTGTGTAGGCGTCTCGAGGAAGCAAACGCGAACACACGCATTAGGCTTGCTTCTTCACTGCTTTCTGGGACGAGCTTAAAAAAATCAAGCAAGCGTGGTCGCTGCCGTCAACCCGAGAAAGGATGCACCAAGTTAGTCGGGCTTACTGTATGTCGTTTGCTTTTTTCGACACACTGGGATGGATGGAGACAGCTGCTGTGGTGGCGCGGGGGCGCACATGACTCAATTCAGCTAATAGACACAAGTTTTTGGCAAACGGGGGAAAAGAGATGGATGATATCATGAGAAAGCTGTGGTAGACAACTTTAAGGTTTATGATGTGAAATGCTGGTTTTCAGAAGCCGTAGCAGATGTCGGCGCCTGCAAGACCGAGTTTACGTTTGAGCCACCATCGGGCTGCGGGGGCGGTAGTGCCCGGAAAAGGAAGATCAATGAGACTGAAACGGTTGGTTTTTAGCTTTTTATCGTAATGTTTTGCTTGATTTGGTTGCTCTGCGCCTTCTAAGGAGCCCCCGTTTACTGTAAACGGTCATGCACGCGGGGTGCCTGCCCATTTACGTCGAACTGGCTGTCATTGGCTGCGCTCAGCCAGCGTAGCGTACCGCCTTCATGCGTGGGGAAGTGAGCAAGCCTGCAGGCCGTTTGCTTGACACAGTTGACGCATGCGTTCAGCCCGTCAGGTGACGTGACGTGAGATGACTTTCCCATCCTACACCCGGTTTGGTCTGGTCTCCTTCCAGCCAGTAAATGGGGCTCCATTTGATTTGATCGCCCTCGGGAAACGGCAAACTCTCAACCATAGTCTTGTCCAGTCGTTTTCCGTTCTTTTATTGGCAATACGAACCATCAACGGACAGGCGATCGCCGTTATTGGAAGCATTGGATCGCCTAGATTCATCCCCCCGCAACTGACAAATGGCATTTCCTCCCGCTATATGGGGGCTTTCCAACCTTTAGTCGTGCTAAAAAGCTGGACGGAATAAGTTTGATGGGCTTCCGCAGGCTAGGTTAGGGAAAGCTATCCATTTCAGGTCGCGGGCAAGGCAAGTTTGTCGTCGGCAAATCAAAAAAGGCCCGCGACAGTTGTCAAAGTGCGCGGTCTGGCGCGTCTGGCCATCCGCGGCACTTTGCTGCCTTTGGGCTTCCATATATCCATAACTAAGCTACTTGTTGAGTACCACAGACGGCACGTGCCGATATCAAGGATTACCGTACTGTATCAAGTGAAATAGAGTGCCTTTATTGCGCTTTGAAACATGAAACTTCTTTCCGTCTGTTTTCGCACCTTTTTGGACAAAGACCATTATGATGGCATTTCGAACTGAAACCTCCCCTCAAAAGTCAGACCCAGACAACAGTTGCTTCGACTTCCATCGCCCAAATACGACACCGATTGCCCTTTTCCGAACGATGTGTCAGTCGTCGTTAGTAAAGCTAATGTAAGACAGATATTCCCTTGTTTGCCTGCCTTCAGTCCGACCGAAAAAAAGATTTATTATAGCCCGATCGGGACCTCTGGCGCGCCTCAACATTCCATTTTTGTTGCCCTGGAGCGCCTTTTTACGAGGGCCCACAAAAACGTCAGCATCTTGGGCCCATCCATAACGAGCATGGCATAGCTATTTGGGACTTTACAGCACAGTTGTCGCAAACTTGGCATTTCCCGAAGGCTGAGATCAACTAGGCTGTTAGCGGCGATCCTCATGGCTTTAGTTTTTCTCGTTTTGCTTTGTTGAGGCGTTTTTATTGCGGTTAAGGCTAGGCTGGCTGGCAGGAAGAAAGGCTATATCCAAATGGTTGTAACATTTCCGAGACTCTCGCTCGCTTCAAGTAGACCAAACGCATCAACTTTGTGACTTTTAACGATAGCCGTGGCTATTGTGACGCTCCCCCACGAGTCAGACAGCCGGTTTTTGTCGAAACGGTGGCCTTTCATGTAGGCTAGGGCTTGACGCACGCTGACGCTGACTGTAAGCTTTAGCCTGGCTCCAAGTTGAGTAGTTTTCAGTTTTTTTTCAAAAATGAAGCCCCCTTTCCGCGCAAGTACGTTTGTCGTTCTTCAGGGCTAGGGAGGCGATAGTAGTCACAAGGCTTGGCTTGCATGAGGCTTCTTTGTTTGTCTTTTTCCCTCTTCCGGATAGATGGATAGATAGAGAAAGGGAACGACGACACCGTTTTTCCAATTTTGCGCACATAGGTAGCTCGACTTTTTTGATTTGGGCCTCCGGAAGCAACTTGAGGACACGAAGATGACGAAAAGTGAGAGTGCTTCTTCCCGAAAAAAGGCTGATGCGTTGTCAATAGGATTGGGGCTGGCGTCTACAGGGGTCTGAATGGGGAATGAGTAACCTCCAAAGAAGAAAAAAGAGCAAACTGAGCAATCGAAAATCATTGAAAGTCAAATTACAAAAGCCTATTTCAGTTATGTGTGCCGACAATGGTAGCATCATCAACGCTGTCAACAAGCCCCATGAACGTCGAAGATTACTGCGATTCCGACCATGATTCAGACACCAATGAAAGCCCAGACACTGAAGAAGCGAAATCCCCAGTGCCACCGGCAGCCGATCCGCAATTGTTACAGAAAACACTGAAAGATGCCCTCAGGGCTGCGTCGCTGCAGCGACAGAATGTCATGCAAAAGAAGCCAAGATACTCTGGGACGCCGACATCGTCATCTGCTGGGTCATCGTCAGCGAATCGGAATTCCTCGGCGAGTCGAAGACAGAATGGAAACGCAGAATCTGGATCTAGCGGAAATAATGTGCCTGATTTGAGTACATTGCTGCCGTTAATGTTACAAAGTGAGTTTGAATTCATCGTGTTTTGAATCCCTTGTGTTACACCTCTGAATCCTTTCTATCTATCCCCCTCTTCCAGGCATTTCCAACGGTGCCGCCGAGTTGCGCAACTCCCCGAAGCCCACGGTGAATAATAATAACATTCCCGACGGTGATGATAACAGAATTTTGTATCAGATGCCCCAGGGAGTGGTTTATGCTTCGAATGGGGAGCCGGCTTCGTCGTCGTCGTCGTCGAGCGCGGAACAGAATGGTAATTTCTTCGATCTTTCGATTCTAACATGTTATTTGACGACTTTAACACCCATTTGTATTTCAATTTGAAAATTTATTAAGTTTTGTATCCTTCAGGCTCCACAAACAACCTCTTCGCGTCCAACTCCAACACAGAATCCACCTCCGACAACCCCCTCCAGCAATTCCTCAACGGCTTCCCCTTCGGCAACATGCAAATGCAGCAACTCCTCGCCACTGCCGCCCTAGCTGAAGCCCAAGCCCAGCTATCCTCCGGTGATAACAAAAAACACCAATATGACTCCCTAAACTTTGACTAATGTTAAAACCAGCCCTATCTCGACGGATCTCGTCCAACATCAATCAAACTTTTGGCTCTTCCAATTCCAACAAAATTCCTACGCAAGTAGCCCGGCGACTATTTCCTATCTAAAGTCTAAAATCATCACCCAATCTAAGCAATCCCAGTTCAGGAACCCAATCAATCCTACACAGAACTTGTTTTTTCCGGCTTTCATCAAGGCTTCACAGTTGTTTTTTCCGTCTTTTTTCAATCAATCGCATTTTTATCTTCCATCCATTTCTCAGTCAAGTTGTTTTTGGTAATTTTTTCAGTATTGTAATATCAGTTTGCTAATTTGTAATTTTTATCGCTATTTGAGATTCACAGTCAACAAAATTCACCAAATTGTGCCTTCAGTGTTTAAAAATTTTCATATTTAGATGGTTTTTGTAACGTTTACTGTGTCAGACGTGGGTATACAAGGCGTTTTATCATCTTGATGAAATCGCATTGAAAAAATGAATAAAAATGATAAAAACAATAGATGTATGGTGCTTGAGAGACGGATCGGGAGTGGGAAAACGGGCGCATTTGGAAGATGGCTGTGTTTGTGCATCTTGAGCGAGCAAGGAGCGAAAAAGCGAAGAGCCATTTCCGTCGAAAACAGCAACAACTGTCGCTCGGTTGCCGTGGATGGTTGGAATTTCATGTCTTTCTTTGCATCGCCTAAAAAGTGCGGGGTAAGTGTTATCGCTTGACGGCAATCGCTCGCTGTTTTGGACCGAAAACAAGAAGCAAGTTTGTGTAATATGGCGAAAGATTGCAAGTTACAGCTATATGTTGCATGTTAAATGTATGCCCATGTGATGGAACGTCAATATTGGGCAGGGAAGACACCTCGATCGAAGGCAGGTCGTAAAAATCGGCAATATCCATCTAGGTAATGCCTTTAAAACGGCAGTGTAATGCAAATCGTGGAAGACGGCCGTGAGAAATGGGTAGCTGGCGTCTGGTCAGTGGCAGCCAGAAGCTTAATGCAACCGTAAAGTGCTGTCGGCGATGGTTTTGTCGCCTTCTATGATGGGTAGATTGGCGCAGACGATCCGATCCGGGCCAATTTGAGCCTCGCGCAGTGGCAACTGTTCCACTTCCTTGGCAAACTTGGCCTTTTTAGAGATGCCGCGAGACTTTAGATGGATTGCCGACATCCTTTGGCATCCAATTGACACCATCTACCCCAATTTCAAAGTTTTAGCTTCCATTTAACTTCAAAACGTCAATTTTGCCAAAAAAAATCACAAAAAAGTTTATCTAACAAAAAATCCATTCAATCAACGAAGACCAAAAAAATCATCCTGCACAAAAACAAAAGGTTCAAACGCCGCGAAATACATGTACAAACAAAGTGTCAACGTGTTTTAGGAAACTTAATCGATAAAAACCTTAAATAAAAATTGAAAGAAATGGTGAACGTTTCAAAACAACAGACACGCAACTAGCTCGAAAATACTGATAAACCAAGTTTTTCATCCAAGCAAAGTTTGAAAGTCATTTTGGACATAAGTTGTTTTTAAACAGCAATGTACACATGTATATATAAAATATAACGTTGTTAAAGTGCATGAAATACATAATACAGACGCGTTGAGAGATGCACGGGGTTGTGTTTTTTGCTTTAATCGACAATGGAAAAGCGATCGGTAATGATTTTACCATATAAAGCGACAGATATATTTTTCAAAATCAGTTAAGCGATGATACAAAAAAGTAAAAAATTCATGAAGCTATGAAAACAGAGGCATGGTTGAAAGGTTTGTCATCTGGCTCTACGGGAATGAAAGATAAAATTGTTTGAAATGAAGAGAGATAGGTAAGTAACGGCGTGAAAAGAGCGATAATTGGACCAGCTGCATCGATCAATGGTTAGGTTAATCTATGAATAGAAGTTAAGAGTAAGAAAGAATGAATACGGTATGCCATGGCTACAACGAATGAGGAGATATTGGATTGGGTTGTGTTTGGAGAGATTGACAGAGGAGTACGCGCACATCTGGACGGCACTGGGAGTTTTTAACAGGTTTGCGGGGGAGTGATAGGAAGTGAGTTATCAGTAGTCCAGTTTGAAGTCGGAATTGACGAAGGAGAAGCCGCGGAATTCGTCCTGAGCGATGGAGCGGACTACGGTGACTTCGGTCGGGGTCAGGACGGGGTCTTCTTTGGTGAAATCGGCATCGAAGTTGTTGACATCACGTTTGGATTTCTTAAATTTATCGATTTTATTGATCATTTTCACAAAATAACCAAAATTGACTTACAATCTTCGGCTTGAATGGCGGTTTTACCCTCCGTGCCTCCAAGGCATCCCAATCAATCTCCCTGAAGAAGGGATGAGCTCGAATGGCATCCTCTCCACCTTGGGACTGTACGCAGCCTAGTCGTTTTAGCGGATTCTTCGTCATGAACTGAAAAACATCCATTATTAAAACAGTTCAAACTACAGTAATCAACACCCACCGCTTTCAATATACTAACAGCATCCTTACTCAACCACACTGGATACAATACATCATCATGCAAGATAGCTTCAAACAGATCGTCTTCGTTATCCGCCTCAAATGGCGGCTGACCCGCCATCATTTCATACATGAGCACGCCTAATGCCCACCAATCCACGCTGACACCGTATTCCATTTCTTGCAGAATCTCGGGCGCGATGTAATCAGGCGTTCCACAGAATGTTGACGTCAAATTATCCTTGTTTATGCCCTCTTTACACATGCCGAAATCGGCTAATCTACAATGTCCCTCAGCGTCGAGGATGATGTTATCAAGTTTGAGATCGCTGAAAGTTCACAAAAGTTAAAATTATGTATTCAAAGCCATTCCCACGTACCGATAAATAACTTCGTGTCGATGTAAAAATTGCAATGCACATGTGACTTCAGCCGCGTAGAACCGTGCGCGTGGTTCCTCGAACTTTCGAGCCCGTTGAATTTGGAACATGAGATCACCACCATTCACGTATTCCATGACGAAAAACAGCCTATCTGGGGTTTGGAAGGAGGAATGAAGCGCTGTCAAGAAGGGATGCTTCGCGGCAAGGGATAGGATTCGCTTTTCACACATGGTGCATTCGACGTCGTCGTCTTGAAGGATCACGTGTTTCTTTAGGACTTTGACGGCGTAGACTTCATCGGTGCCCTTGCATTCGGCCAGGAGGACCTTACCGAATGAACCTTGACCGAGAACTTTGATGAAGTTAAAATCTTCGATGGATACAGTGTGCATGGCTTTGATGGAGGATCGGGACACGTCCTGCGTGTTCGCGACACTTGCGCTTGCATTGATGGGCGGCTTCTTGTCTGTTGCCACTTTGAGTGGGAGATCTTCGAGAATGGGGGCAGATGCGGTGGTGTCTAAGGTTGTGCCTGAGGCATCGCTGAGATCGGAGGCGCCGGATGAGATTGACATCGGCTGAAATTGGTTTTTACTTGATTCTGACGCTATTGAATGCCCAAAAAACAGTTTCCAACTTGCTTTTGACAATGTTGTGAGCGTCTCAAAAGCTAACAAACCTTTCGTTTAGATCGAAGAGACATCTTATCGCCAGTGAGACCAAGTTGAGCCAGCTCCAGTGCCATTTGTTTCGCATTGATGCCGCAATTGTTGGCCACGTTCCGTTGACATCTTGAAAATATCATTGGTTTATTTCAAAAATCCAAATTCCTAATACTATTGTAGATCAAATAGAACTTCTATTCACAGCTGACTAACTGTTTGCAACCCACAAGCAGGAAGAAGACTTCCCCAACTTGCAGCTGGCTTAATGAAATCCTCCGTCTGAGAAAAAGGATTGCTCACACCGTTGATTTCAAGGTCGCGAGGTGTGAGCAAACAGTATCGGGGTGTCATTAAGTGACTACGTCAATTTCGCATTCATCAATTTAGCAAAAAAGTGGAACGTGAAATCCCGGATCAAAAAACTCACCTTTTGTGCACATTCAGCTTACAAACGCCACATTGTAAGCCCTGATTAAAGATACCATAGAGCATGGAACCACAGTGATCACAGAATGTGGGCCGTTTGAAATTATGGCCGCTAAAGCGATGGGGCATGTTAATGTTGAATCGGCCGAGGCCTTGCTCCGCGACTTCGGACTGAATCTCATCGAGTGCGTCGGTCTTGCTTCCCGGACACTTCCACACGACTTCCATGTGGCAGCGTTTATGGACGACGACTGTGCAGATCTGGCATTGGTAGCCCTGTTTGCCGAGGCCCCAGATGAACTCCTTACAATGGGCACAGAATGTGGGTTGTCGGAGGAATAATGCCATGAATTTGTGACCCGTCACCTGCAAAAGGAACAGTGTGATTAATTTTTTTAGTTTTAAAGTTTATATTAAGTTCAAAAACACCAACTTCGTGAATTTTCCGACGCATCGCACCACGCCGTTGGCGATCATTGAAGGCGCCGGAGCGCTCCTGGAAGACGCGTTGTGTCTTACCCGCATTTTGTGATGGCTCTGAAATATCCAATATAAATTTCATCAAAATTTAACAAAATTCAACCATTGCCAGCCGGATACACCGACCCATTGCGACCCATGACCAAGATCAACGGGGGTCGTCGTTCAACGTTCTTTGATACTAATTTATTCCAGTAAGTCGCCAGGATTAACTGATCAATCTAACTTTGGCATCCGATCAAACAAACAATAACTACCAATACCGATTTTGACAAATTCGACACCACTTTTAGCGAGACAATAAATCGATTACCAACGTTTCGACTCCACTTTCACTGACTGTTTCCATTTTTGATAATGCCTCCCCTTTTTGAGCGTTTGATGCGTTGCTGCCGTGTATTTTTGCAACCTTTTCGATGGTCCCTTCCTCGATTGCTGCTGATAAGCTTCACTATCGGGACCAGCGTGATAGCAAATGTCATCGCCGGAAGAAAGAAAAACTTCGGGTTTGTGACGCCCATTTTAATCGGTGCCCCGAGGGTGCGCCATGCCTGCGTGAAAAAAAGACATCAAAAAACTTCAAAGAGAATCATATTTGTTTTGATCTACAAAAACAGCACATGTGAGGAAATTGTATTGTATGGGCTGTCAAGTGAGGTGTTAGAGAGGTGACTGGGTGCATCGTGAGGGGCAGAATTCATACAAAAAAGGAAAGAGAGACGTTTTTATGTGCTTCTTTTTCAAATTGCATTAGTTTTTGCCAGTTTCTTTGAGGTTAGCCGGCGTAATGTAAATTCTGTGAAAGGAGTAACTGTCCAAACACGAAACAGAACATTAAACCTCGACATGAACAATGAACGCCTCGCTGCCCGCCCCGGTAATCTCCATCATGCTCGTGGCTCAAAATTGGCCGCAAAAACATAGCCGGAGCCTTTGCGTGACCACCCACCGGGGATAATTACACCCCTTTTTTCGGACTTGCATTGCTCTCCCAACCTCGGAACTGACACGTCCTTCTATTTTTTGTCTATAAATGCTTGAGTGTACGAATTATAGACAGACCCCGTCGGGACTTGCCAGACAAATTAATCCTGCTTCGCGCAGACTAGACAATTCGGGCATTTGCCGTAATCGGTGTACCTTTTTTTCTGTCTAGTGCATGTCCATCGGTATTTTCACCATAGCAACGACCTACGTCTTCCGTAATCATTTTCACGCAGATTATATAATAAGCAAGCATCCCGCTTCGTGCCATGGCCTGCCATAAACCAAAAATCGATGCCTTTAAAAGTTTTGTTTGTGGCTGTTGCGTGCTTTTTGGAAAAGGAAGCGGTCAGGTGGAAACATCCAAGGCCCTGCTTTCGTGTGAAGGCGTGTACCCCTGCCAAGAGTTCTGACTTAGACATACTTCGCTTTTAGTCGCCATGTTGCTTCAGATGTGAAGTATACTCATCGAAAAGGTGCCATATCTAAATATTCACATGCATGTTGCCACAACGAAGTCGGCTATTTCGCCGTTCGCGCTTTAAAAAAGCCCATCTAATCGTACTGGTCGCAACTTTACTGTGTTTATGGTATTATTACTTTGGTTATGAAACCAATGATTACTATAAAATTTCATTGCAGTACGCTGTTGGAACGGAATCTGTAAGTTACCAATGTTTTTTGGAGATTCAGCAGTAATTTTTTAGGAAACCTGTGAACTCCCTCATATCGACCCCTATGATCCATCAATTTTAAAATATATACACCCAGTCAGACCTTTGACATGCGCGACCCTCCAGAAAGAATACACAGTATTAGTAAATGGTACTATCAGATTCCTGACATATCCGTCTGATCTAAACTGTCAATATCGATGCTTCCAACGTGCTAATGGCAGTGATGATAACCTTGATTACGGTCCTTGGAAGCAGCTTGAAAACACAACCAAAACTGCCTGCGAGTTTCTGGAAACAGGTTGCTGGAAGAAGTTCCCTCCTTTGAGAGTCTATGCAAATCTTCACTCTCAAATAGCACCAAAACCTGAGGTCCTAAAACGAAAAAGACACCGAAAGACGCCTTCAGTCTTACTTTTTGTAGTTGATAGCGTTTCCAATTCAAACTGGCAACGGAATTTACCCAAAACTCTCAAAGTCCTAACAAACTCCTACAATGCGACTGTTTTTAACGGTTTTACGAAAGTTGGTGATAACAGTTTTCCAAATGCAGCGGCATTTCTGACTGGAAAACGAGTGCAAACAGCGGGGTATCCGTCCGAAATGCCCGATGATATGACGCAGCAGTTTTTCGATGACTGGCCCATTATTTGGAAACAATATTCTGATGCTGGTGCTGCTACCTTTTATGCTGAAGACTACCCTGCCTTCAATTTGTTCCGTTACTTGGCAAAAGGTTTCAAAAACCCTCCGACAGATCACTATTTCCGACCGTTTTGGCTTCAATTATACGGTAGTCTACTGCATCGGCGATCGACGCATCTTTGCTATGGCAATCGAAAGTGCCATAACATACAACTTGACTATTTGGAACAGTTTCTATCTGCATATGACGGAAAAATACCGATGTTTGCGCTTAATTGGCTAACTGAATTAGGACATGATTGGTTGAATCAAGTCGGCGTTGGCGATGATGACATTTCGAAATTTTTCGAAAGAATGGAGCCTATTTTAAAGAATTCCTTCGTTTTCGTATTTGGCGATCATGGACATCGGTTTGATCCCATTCGACAGACTGTTATTGGACGAATTGAAGAACGGATGCCGTTTTTTAGTTTGTCTTTGCCGGAGGAGTTGAGAAATGGAAAAATTGGTTCTATTGTGAGAGAAAATTCGAATAAGTTGGCAAGTTTTTGGGATTTGTATGTCACATTGAGAGATATTTTGGACATTGACTTTGGAAAAGATTTTGGTAAGCTGTCATTACCGGGAACAAAGTACAATAGTAATGTTTCAGAATCTCAAAAAACTCCAGACTTCCGAAAGTACTCTTCCCGTGGTCTGAGTCTCCTACGACCACTTCCAAACCTTCGAAATTGCTCTGCTGCCGGTATTCCTGAAGAATTTTGCACTTGTCAACGTGAAAAATCTGTCCCTATCTCAGATCCAAATGTACAATCTGCAGCTAACGCTATAATTATGAAAGTGAATTCTATCCTAGCTTCTGAGGGCAAAAAGTGTGCCATACTACGCCTCTCAAAAATCATGCATGCACAGACTTTTGCACCGCCTCAACATCTAACGAGAAACTTTTTTGGAACCGCAGGATTCAGCGTTAATTTCCGAGTGGCACTTATAGCTGAACCTAGTGACGCCTTTTTCGAAGGAACTGTTCGATTTGACCCTTCCGCGAAATACCAATTTGCTGTGATCGGCGACATTAATCGTATCAACAAATATGGAAACCAATCTACATGTGTTGGCACACAACTGTTAAGAAAATATTGCTATTGCGTTGAATGAAGATCTGTACGGGTATAGCAAATCTGATGCTATTTTTGGTCTCGAAACGAAAAGTTAATGAACTCGAGTGTTACAAGATTGCGTAGAATAAATCTGACTAGATGTTATCAAGACTTGACAATGGATGACGTAAAACACAAGGGCCCAAACCAACCTTCACTAAAAGAGCCTTGAATTTCGATCATGAGATGAAGTTGTCCATGAGGCTCCAGATCCACCCAGATATCGTTGACTGTTTTCATTTTCAAGTCCTCAAAAACTATTCGGCAGTTGGCGACAAAGTCGTCGGGTGGCAACGCACAGTCGTGGAACACTGTGAAACCCAGTACTTTGCCATTGTGTACATCCGTCTGAAATGTTTTTTTGTATTCTGATGTGTATGCGTTCGCAGGAAAATTTTTAGTTTTCAGACATGGCATTTTTTGTTTTTAATTATGCAGAACCTCAAAACTTTCCTAAAAAAGTGCAAAACCTATTTCTATCTCCTCTGGAAACAAACTTAACAAAGCACCAATATTTTTAGAACCTCCTGAATGCCGTGTGTCACACGATATTCAGTTCCCCATCGCTATTTATAGACCTTTTCTGCAAACAGAATCTCAGCCCATGTTCAAAAAATTTATCATCGTTCAAACAAAAATAGCCCTCCTTTTTAAGAGACGGTCTGGCAGCCGATTTAGGACGCCCGACACCGGTTTTTTTTACCCCCCATTTTTTTGTGCCT
>KB455472.1:123238-141242 GCA_000341325.1 Panagrellus redivivus | reverse complement strand
AAAAAACCAGTGTCGGCCCCTTCACCTTGGTCCTAAATCCTGTCAAATACTGTCTCTTAATTAATGCAACAGTTAACAATTTTACGCAGCGGTTTTTCGCTTTTTTAAGAAGCAGAGGCGGCAAATCGCCTACAGGCATTTGTCATAGAACTTGGTGGTTGCAATATAAAAGCGAATCCGATGCAGTAATGTCTTTTTCAGTGGGTTGTTAATTAACTGCACGACGGAAAGGTTTAGAATGAATGCAATGACGGCGAAGAATTTGTTCCAAATGAAAATTGAACAAACTCAACTTTTTTATATTTCGCCCCTGGCGAAATAAAAATACTTTGGCAACAATTTCATACATAGGCATTGCTGTCACGTCACCCCCTTTATCGGGAGCTCAGGAAAGAAAAAGCAACGTCACTTTGTTTCTTCTGGGGAATGGATTTTTTGCTTCTTTCCGCGCTGTTGCAAAAAAGGGCAAAAGCTACTGCATCAAAGTTAAAAATGGCGACGGCGAAGTTTGAGTTTAAAAGTTTAGGGTCTGTCTCGGTCGAGTTTTAGGATACTTGTTAAGAAAGACGGCTATGTGAAAGCAAAACTTTGAAAGCTTTCGAAAAGGACAAAAGTGCTGAAGAACAAATGGTTTGGAACGAGATGCATCATGTTTTCCAGGGAATTGGGTTGGAATTTAAAAGTTTCGAAACGATTAACTTAAATATACAGTTGTTCGTGCTAAATTTAACACCGACTCATACCTGATAATCTTCGTTGTAAACCGGTGTTGACGTTTTGGGCCTGGTCACGGTCTGGCCAACGTGATACTCATCGCAATCAACATTAACATATGCATCGAGTTGTTGAGCAGCTGTTTCGTTGTCATTCGTGTTGAAACGCTTGGACCATTCCGTCGGTCGGAGATCGCGCGCCTCCACGACGCGGATCTTCGCCGTGCCGTTAAAGACCGTCATCGTGTGCGTCTACGGTAGCCTTTTATGGGGAATTTCGATCGATGCAGGTGGGTGGTACAGCGACAACCAATCGGGAGCGCCTGCAGATGAAGGCTGTAAGGTAGATGATGCTGTTGGTGTGTAGACGGCGACGAAAATGAATGAGAAATATGTGGTGGCACTTTTATTGATCCATCGGTAGGAAGGAGAAGGAAGACGACGACGGACTAGCAGGACTCAGTCGTGTCTCTCTTTCTTGCGCACGTCGTCCACGAGAAAATACGAGGATTTTGGAGGCAACTGGAAAAACATTTGGGTCAGAAGGGGTCAACATGATGAAAATCTGGTCTTGAGGGGAATGTTTTGCGCGCAGGGACATGGGAGGTTGTTTGGTGGCGCGAATGATAAACAAGAAAACAAGCGTAAAAAAGTGTAAAAATATTCGATTCAACGCGGTAGACAGTTATTTTCAATAATAAGGAAATCAGAGTGGGTGTCAAGTTTAAAATTACACAAAAGGGGTTCACACACTTAAAATAAAGAAGGTGTCAAAAAATAACACAAAAAACAAAACCACTTTTAAAATTAGACACTAACGACAAAAATTACTTGGTTGATGTCGCGAACAACGATGGCATGTCGCATCGGGCGAAGTCGCGCTTCTCGTTGGCTCTGGAAAGTCAATTTGTGGAAGCCGGCGGGGCTCCGGCCGGATGCGCGGGCCCCCGAGCAGCGCCTTAACGAGAGCCCTGTGGCCATTGCTTGCTAAACAAAAAAAGGGAGGGATAGCAGCAGCAGCAAAGCTCACGAGCTCGTTCGCCTTTCTCGAGACTCCGAAAAAATACTCTGGAAAGCGAGGAGTGCCACGGCTCTCCCCCCAGCCAAGCCAAGCGCGTGTTGTACGTGTATATGTGTGTCGTATGATGGGGTGCCCCCCTCTGGCTTGAAGCTAGTTGGCTGCTCGTCGCAAGACCAGACGAGCGCGAAAAAAAAGGGGCGAGAATGCTTTTGCTTGCGGCACATGCGGATGTGGTTGCGTGTGCGATGTGTGTATGCCTGCGGCGGTGTGGTTACTTTGGTGCTACCGAGGAGGGCACATTTACACTTTTTTTTTCTCGCATCTCCAAGCCAGCGGGGCGAGAAAAGGGAACGCAAGAGGCCCTGGGGCGAGATGTGGGTATATACTTACAGAAGAGCAGGATGAGGGGGACATTGAGCTGCTGATAACTGCCTCAGGCGGTTTTTTCGGACGGCGTCGCGGCGCTTGAGCTCCGGGCCGTTATGCGATTTTTAAAACGGTTTTAATAACTTAATGAATCTACTCCACCAAGATAGATAGAAAGCCTCCCCCATTGTCATTGCCTACGTTATGACCCTATCAGCCGCGTTAACCGGATTATTGCCACCCGATGATTGATCGGGAGGGATTAGACAAACGGACAACGTTCTTTTTTTCATTATTATGCAAGTTCCGGAAGGCTAGACGGATTTGCGGTCGGAAACGTGTGGCCGAGACCGCCTGACGGACAACATGCTGTCATGACAGTGGACACGGAATAGCATACAAAAAACTGCTAGTCAGCAATCACGCGCAAAGTCACGCAATGCCGTTTCGCGAAATCACAGAATCCTTGATTACATATGTTAAAATTTAAAATAATTGATGATGAATGTATGGAACGGAATAAAAAATATACTTTCATGCTTCTTTTCTTGAAAAGCTTTAAAACTGCACCCTCGAAAACTTCTGTCTCCAGGCGTGTGCGTGTGTGCCTCCTGTGCTTGTGTGTGTGTCGCCGTTGTCAAACGTGCCCCGCGGGCAGCAAGACATCGTCAACGGCATGCGCACAAAACTGAGAATGAAAAAAAATAACGAAGAAAAAAGGCTACGAACCAAGCGGAGCGGACTGAGAACCCGAGGCACGGCGACGACGTCCGCGCCACCGACGCTCTCCTACCACCACCGTCAACGACGCCGACGCCGATGCAGAAGCACCGAACTGAACTGAAAGCTAGCCCTCCGTTTTCTGCCTTCCTTTTTTTCGCCTCCCCTGTCTCCTTCCTACTACTCCTACTACTACTACTACGACTACCCGCTCGAGAGCTGACTGGGGCCTAGCTGCCCTCAGGCAGTCGTTCACTCGCTTGACTGAGTCGCCGACGATGTCGCCGTTGCCGTTGTCGTCGTTGTGCCACATACTCTATACCCCTTGATGCCCATCGATGACCGCTGATGTGCATCAACTGTGGCTGTTTCGCTTCGAAGGAAGGGGAGATTCGGCATGAGGAACTTGGATCCTATCTGTTAGGGCCATTTTTCGCCACAAATGTTGGATGGATTAACGAAACAGAAAAAAAAATAGATCAAAATCGGTGATTAAAAAAGTTCCAAAACAAAGACATTACCTTAACTCGATCAAACAACATACATAACGAAGTAAAATTTGGGCAAAGAAAAAATGTAAATAAATTTTTACTGCGTGTAACAATGTACAAAAAACACCCGACACGTGACAATGTTGAAGAAGTATGACTGTTTGAAACATAAATTTAGAGTAAAACATGAATGATGCACAGTTGTTAGAATTACTGCGATTTGAAAATGTTGTTTTGGGGTACAATGTTGAGCACTTATAATAAAGGGTATACGGTATGCAGGGGTCACGTAATAATCATCGTTTTCTGTGTCTTTTTGCAACAATATTAAACACTTTTGATAACAACTTTAACAAAAACTATTTTTAACCCCAAATTCTATTATGAAAAGTAAATGCAAATTGAAAACACACGGAACTGTTGACTGCGTGCTCAAATGTTTATCATGATGATAACATCGTCAACATGAACGATCTGACACCAAATTTCTTAACGAAATTATTTCAGTTGTCCATTAATTTGTGTTGATGACAGCAAAGCCTTCCAAAGAAATAACATAGACGCGAAGCATTGGCCTTTGCACGTTGCGGGGTCTCAGCTGTTTGTGGGGTGCTTCCCCATTTTTCTTGTTCTCTCCCCCTCCGTTTTTTTCGAGGATAGTGTCGCTGAGACCGCCTGAGGCGACACATTGGTTCAAGGAGGCTGAGACTGGCCAACTAAGGTAGCATGCGTCACTATGGCAATTCAATTGGTTATGCTGTCTTGGGGCGAGATAAAGCCTAATGGATGGAGACACGTCAGATTCGGGAAGCTTTTAACTTTGGCGGGGTGCTTTTGATCAAGCTTATCAAAGGTATGTGAAAAGTCGAGTTACCTTAAAGGTGGGTACCGATCTTCAGTCTTTTTAAGGTCATGGTGATCATGAAACTCTTGAGTACACGGAAAAAAAAACATATCGAGAAAAATGACAACACAATAGAACACAGAATCGCTTGGCGGTGTGTGTAAACAGGAGGGCTGACAGTTGTCGTGGTCCTTTTTTTCCATCCATCCCTTCTCGTTCCCGTTCTCCAAAAACGTATTCACACATTTGGATGGACACAGATTTTTTACGTGTCGCACCAGAGGGCCATTTTTCCCATGCATGGGATCATAGCGAGGGACACTTGCATGACAAAGCTCAGTGGGCCTTGACTTTAATGTTCTTTACAAAGCGCCCTGATAGTTTTCCATCCATTTCAAACGATTAAAGACGTCATAAATATTACACCGGGCCAGGCGGGGCAATTAATATTCAAACATAGGTACGCCAAACCTAGCACCTTATTATGTTGCAAAGTACCCACCCAGACCAACGTTGGGTGTAGTTTACGCATGTCTTACGACCATCCTTCAACCTCAATTATAGCCTTCAAGTACTTTGTAAATATATTCCAAAGTTGCCTGCGACTATCGTAGCATAAAACAGAAACATAAATGCGCGCTCGAAAGCAATTCGTCTGTCATCAAGGGCAATAAAAAAACGAAAAAAGATATCGGACACGAAAGCCCCCATCATGCCTGAGGCATGCTCATTACCAAGATCCACTTTGTAGTTTCATGCTTCGTTTCAAAAAGTTCTAAAGAAGATATAAAATTCAACGTGTAATTTACGTGAAAATGAACCCCAAAGCAAAACATGAAAAACCGTCGTGCCACGAACAGATTACAGACACAGATTTGCAGCTGCGCATGTTCTGGTATATTAGTAAGGTCAAACTTTCATTAATAATAAAATTGTCACAAATAGTGTTTAACCGATAACCACGAATTGGGTTTTCAAACTATGTACTACAAATACAGTACACTTAAATGTGCAATGTTTAAAAACCGAAGTCAAGACAGACGGCTTTATGCCTCATGACGCACTTTTCAATCTAAATAAGCTCAATTAAACCGATGTACGAATTAATTTTGCAACATTCCAAAAATAGGCGCACATTATTAACTTGCGGGGGTTCGTTGTTCGTTTTTTTATTAATGTACTTCAAAGATGCAAAGCATGCATCCATGACCTCTTAGACGTGCTTTTGGTCCGTGAAAAAAGTACAAACCAATTACCATTAAATTAGCAGTTTTAATCTAATCAGTCCTAAATTAAAAACTGCGTTAATCCCCTCATAATGTGATATTGACTACGCGGTGCTGGTTTCAGACTCTAAGACTGTGGAGACTGAAGGAAAAAAAATTTAGTTCCGCATGTTTTGTTTTTTACGAGGTTGGAGACAGGTCAGACGGGGATGGAATCATCGATTGTTTTGTATTTGGAAAAACAATGGTATTAGTTGTGATTTATTACAGCTGCATGTTATGTTACATTTCTTGAACCAGATTTTTGCTCCCATTTTGACCTCATCAGAAAACGACCAAACTGTCAATGCACTTTGACACAAACTTCTACATTTTTCAATTTGTTTTAACTTTTTCCAATCTTCCGTAACTGATTGTTTCGAGAATCACATTTACGGCAAAGTAACAAAGAAGTTCGTATCCAAAAGGTCATACATAGTTCAGATTCGCCTGTAGCCACAACAACGTCCTCAAAACGCTGAAGACCGGTTCAGTGCGATTCAATCACTCATTGCAGACGTGTTTTTTCTTCAAGTGTTTTTCCGGCCTAATTTTGTTTTCTTGCGACAGTCAACGGCTCTCGCACTGCGCGAGCGTCATCGCGATGATCAGGAGCCGTCAGGTCTTTCCATATTTAGGCATTGTGACATTCTTGATGAGTGTTTTTACGTAAAAATAGTGTCGGAACACTGTCAGGGGCGTTTGCGTTGGCATCAGCTGTTCACAGTCAAGGGTGCACTTAATCATGATCAATCAGAATGAAGTGTTTTGTTTAGCAGCGGGCCAAGACTTGATTTCGAAACGTGAAGTCTTTGCAATTATGGAAATGCGTGTCCATTTTGAAGTAAGAACCAAAAAACCGAACAGTGTTGCCCTTTGTAAGTGGTTTGTGTTCCCTCCTAAATGAGGGCTAATGTACACACCGAGGTGAGGAAAACGTTTTTCCCTGAGTCTAGTACGGTAGGCGGGGTTGGCTGGACGGTATAAAAGTCTGAATTCACGGTGCACGAATTAGTGTTTCTCCGATCAGATGGAATGGAATGAGTCAGTGATGTGGTCTGACAGTTTGGCTGTTTCCGGTAAAGAATGTCGGGACTTTTTTGTTATTTCGTTTTTCTACAGTAACCTTGGCCAACCACGTGCAATTAACCTGCACACCACCCCCAAATCGCATTAACAACCATGTTTCCACCCCCTATTGTCTCTGATCAGCAAGTTAGTCTTGCACAATCACAAAATGACTCCCATTGTTGCTGAACTACTTCCGTCAAACCGCGCAAAACGCGAATCTTTCTTCGACGACATTCTTCAACCATTCCAATTGTCTCCATTTTTGCCATAAGTTATTATCACTGATACCCATTGTTCGTTTAACCTATCACCCCCAACTTGAATGTTCGCTCCTTTGCCTCCGGCGATCACTATGCATTGCTTTTTCTTTTCGCGCCCCCATGTTCCGTCCCTATACATCGCTATCTTTTAGTCAATCTCTACCCCCAAATTTGATTTGACTAAAAGATACGCCGCGCGTGATCTTCTTTTTTTTGTTAGAACTTTGAACAAACTTCTTTGCGCGCCCGAGTAGGTGAATCTATGTATTCCCGGGTCCTTTCTTCTAAAAACAATCGATCGTGTAAGCGAGATGGCCTCTAAATGGTTTTGATTTTCGGGCAGTTACATCAGTTACTGATGATTCGGGTTTGCGTTCGTTTTGCGATTGTTTGATTCAGAAAGTTGCGGGTTTTAAACTTTGTTTTTCAGATTGGTTCATTCTTTACGTTTTGAAGTTTGATCAGCAGTAAAACAGACGACGTATCATGGGATTGAAGGATTCTCTAATCGGCTTAATGGGCGATTTCGTTCAGCTGAATCGAAATCCTGAATTTCGGTCGAAGAATGAGTTGAATGCGGCTGGCACGAGTGGAGGGCCCCCGGCTAATTATAGGAAGGATCGACGGCATTCGTTGAATATTACTGTTGGAGCTGTAAGTTTAACAAATTTGCATAATTTAAATTACAAACTTTGTTATCTTCAGCAAGGCCCACCCGACACATTTGTCCGACCCCGAACATACTCAGTTTCAACCCACATGAGCATGAACAACAACAGTGACAGCCATTCCGTCGGAAAAGGCACCCTTTCAAGTGCCAAAATCAAGGCTAATCATAACCGTCGAAACTCAGCACCCTGCCTTCTCAAAGAACCTCCTCCATCATTCCAGCTTAGCCGTGGCCCATCGCTTAATGATAAGAAGTCCAAGCTAATGAAACAACATTCAGCCGATGAGGCATCTCCAGATTCATCGGATTCAGAAAACTCCGAACATCGGGGCCACATTTCGAAGCAGCACTCTCCCCGATTGAACACCAGCGGTGTCTACAGAACAAACAGCTTCCGACAGCCTGTGGCCATCGCGGAGGAGGAAGAGGAATCAGCACTGCCAGTGGCAACATCCAATGGCAACGTTACTATTATTACGACCAGGCTATAAGCACACCCAATCTTCACTTATACTCATTTGCAATTTTGAACTACAATTATCGTATCTCTTTTACACCTGATTAAACAGTTTGAAATTCATTTCCTTTTCCATTTTGCAGAATGTTGCATTTTGTTGCGTTACCAGTATTTTAACATTAACCGATTTCCACATCAATTAGATGTACATTTTTCACGTCTGTTCTTTAATGTGTCACGTTAAACCGTATCTATTTCGATTTCAAAAAGCACGAAAAGTCTATTTTTGTATGTAAAGGCTGATGCTATCCAACGGTGATTGATCTATCAAGTATAAATACAGCGGACTGTATAGACTGACTATCGGAAGTGTTTTACGTCTATTGAGAAAGTAAATGAAAAGTTGACAAAACAAGTAAACAGAATACAATACCCTTTTGACGCTTGATTGATATGCTATGACTAATAAAGGTGTACTGATTGAACGTTGTTTTGGCGATGTTTACTTTTTTTTGAAAAGTGCAAAAACTGCTGAATAATCGAATTAGGCATAAGTTGGTGTCCTTAACCATGATGACTGGATGACTGTTTTGCACGTAAGTTATCAATAACTGATTTTGTTAAGGTTCAGTACAGCTTAAACACACTCTTGCTTGACGTATTTTGTGTTTTCACTGACCTTTTTGCGGCAAAACCTGACAAAACTTGGAAAAAAGTGATCGCTCTTTGGTCAATGCCTGTACAGTCAGTTCATGCCAGCCGCCTACCTCGACGAAATGACGTGGTCAGTCACGTGGATTGGTGGCTCAGTTGATAGAGCAATGGCATGGCAAGCTGTTGGTCGATGGTTCGAGTCCATTCAGGTCCGTTGCTTGGGTATACTCGAGTGAGCTCCGATCTTACCGGTCGTAAGCAATTCCATACGCAGTATGTCGTTGTAGACCCCTGCAATTCAACTGTAGCTCAGTAGGTAGAGCACCAGCCCATAACGTGATGCCATCCACATAATTTTTTTAAATTAAATTATTGTTTATTTTGTTAACAATCAATATTAATCAAACAAAAAGGTTCTCACTTGTTTTTGGTTGCAAAAATAGCTGAAACTTTTGTTCTTCTGCTGCTTGAACCCGTCGAAAAAATCCAGAACGTTCGGTATTGATTAAAGTTTAGAAAAGTGCGCATAAAATGGATCATATTAAAGTTTCAAAACAGTTCGAACAGAACTCATTCTCGTTCTCAGGTGCGGCGGGGATGCGCGTTGGTTAGCCAAGCCGAGTCAAACCCGTTTTTTGACCAGTCATCCGTTTTTGATTTTGCTTGAGTTCGTTTTTTCAAGCTCAGACAAGACAACTTTTGTGGCACGAAAGCATTCATGGTGTGCTGATGGACTCGAACCTGGCTCGAGATTCCTCAGCCCATGTTTGAGAAAAGTTGGCGAGGCTTGTGTTTTCGAGACAACGCGCATCCGTTGCGCACGCAAAATGAACTGTTATTCCAACCCTTCGTGTAATCCCATTTTCAGATGCTGCAGACCT
The DNA here is from genome assembly GCA_000341325.1 of Panagrellus redivivus. Classification (NCBI taxonomy): domain Eukaryota; kingdom Metazoa; phylum Nematoda; class Chromadorea; order Rhabditida; family Panagrolaimidae; genus Panagrellus; species Panagrellus redivivus. The sequence continues at coordinate 131,829 of KB455472.1, read as the reverse complement.
ATCAAACCAATCAAGGCAAAACTTGTGTTGCCTTCAACGGCTATGAATACATCCAGCACAAGCTCAATCTGGACGAAACGATCCAGTACTGGCGGTGCATCCGGTGCAACAAGCCTGATAATTGTCCGGGTTATGCCAAGTCCCCCGTTGGCACTAATGACTTGACTGTTACCAAAGGTCATCTCCATGAGAACAACTATGCCGCTGTTGAGGTAAGTTATTTCGTTTCCAATTTATCCTTTGACAAACTTATTCTTTGTCGTTTCAGGCACGACTCGTCAAGGAAAAGATCAAAAAGCGAGCCAGGGAACACCCAAATGAACTGCCATCGATACTTATTCAAGCGGTCCTTTCTCAAGTCAAGCCAGAAGCCCTCATGTTTGTTCCTAACAGACTCGCTCTTGAAGCTACCATTCGACGTGAGCGGAAGAAGGCAGGTTTGCGACGTGGCTAAGTTGGACTGCCCTATGCCAAAACTGGATGACCACATCTTCTGATCTTTGACTTTGTTGTTTTGTTGATGTTTTGTTTGTATGCATCTTTTGATCTCACTCCATTTCATAAATGCAATAAACTTTTTATTATTCATAAATTTCTGTAATTTGCACGTACTTAAACCGCATTTCATAAACCTCGGCCCGCGCATTACCCTCGAGATGATATGTGATTGAGCAAAGATAAAGTAAAAATCAAAGTATAATGAACGTTTACACCATGTAATATTATTGAATAAGGCAGTATTCATGTTAAAATAGAGCTAATGTTAGAATCCTTGGCACGACTAGACACATCATTGTATGTTTCTTCATCGGCTGTCGTGATGAAATGATGAATCGCTTCATAATGGGCCGTCTGGGGTGCAAAGCGTTCATGTTCAATCTTTTCCCGCATGTAGGGGAATGCCTGGATGACTAATTCCCGTTCGAGATTATTGGCGGTGATCGGTGCCCAGTGGAACCCGGATGGCAAGGATGGTGAAGTTTCGCCGTTTGAGGAGGTATCAGATTCGTCTGTGGTGGTGGTGTTACCGTCTTCACAGATAGATGGGTTGAGGGGGCCATTGGGGTCGGCATATTTGGCGAAATTGGTGAAAAGGGTGGTGATAAGGTCGGTGACTTTTCGGTCCTTGGAAGTTCGGACATATGGGACGACGAAGAGGTTCGTGTCGAAGATGGAGTTGAGTTCGCTGCCGTGGGTTGCTCCTAGAATCCAATTTTGATGAAACTTATTAACAAAAAAAGGCGAAATTACCGTAGAAAGGCAGATACAACCCGATTCCCTGAAGCGCTTGTACATTGAAATGCGTAAAATTGTAGGCATATACTGTGGAGCCCTTTGCGACGAGATTCTTTTTCAAATTGTACAACGGAATGCCATTAACAATGTCGCCCATCATCTAAAAACGACAACTTTCATCACAAAGACTTCGAAAATACCAAAACCCACCGTAACCACAGCATTCTGGACCATCTTCTTCGACGGCTTCTCCTCCTCAGACAACCCATAAAGCCCTTCCCAAGTCTCCAATGTCGTCATATTTGACGGTCCAACAAGTCTGTTTCCTTCCAAAATCAATGAACTTGCTCGGCTTTTCACAAATTTCAACAACTTCTTATCAGCCATTCTCAGCCCAAGTGCCAAAAACAGCATTCCTTCAAATTCGCACTCTCCAGCAATGACAGTCTTCACCGGTGCTTCTTCCCGTAATTCTCCCAATGGCTTCGGAAAGAAATCGCCATCGATCACCGGGGTCACTGGTAGTTGGATCGATTCAAAAATGGCCGTTGAGCCGACCATTGTCGTCCCAAGTTTATCAGCCGGAACGCTCTTTAGATATTCGACCATGGCAGCGTTATCGTCGAACGACCAATGTGGGCCTTCTGATGGCTTGACGAAACCGAGTTCGATTGCTTTTTCTCGGCAATTCCGTGCTACCCTGCATCGTGGCGAGACCGACCAGATCGTTTCGGCATTTCCGGCGAGAAGGATAACTTTTGTGAAAAGGTCCCGACTGTAGGGTGATAGCGATAGCAAATCGCATGAAACGCCACCGGCTGATTGACCCATTAGAGTGATGTTTTCAGGGTCACCACCGAAGTTGGCAATGTTGTCTTTGACAAACTTTAAAGCTGTATACTGGTCCCAAATGCCGTTATTGCCGGGTGCATTTTCGTCATCGGTGGTCAGGAAGCCTAGGTAGCCAAGACGGTATTGGATGGTCACGAAGATGACGTCTTTTGAGACGATATTTCTATAAATTTGTTTTTGGAAATGTCAAATGCAAAAAGTGGATGGACTGTACCTTGAAATTTTACTGTAGTGGTATTTGACGGCAGAATCCATGACAAAACCGCCACCATGAACGTAAACAATGACCGGGAAGTTGCTTTGCCCTGCGGGTGGATCCCAATTTGGAGCCATGACATTCAGGGTGAGACAGTCTTCAGATTTGCGAACACGAAGTTCGAGTTGGTCCCAGATGAAGTCGCGTTGGATTGAACGGTAGCCGTACTTTTGGCAGAGTCGGATTTCGTCGTTCCACGGGGTTGGGGGGACTGGTTTCTGAAAGCGAGAAAAATGTAACTTAAAATGACAAAATACAATGTAATTCAGTTAAAAAAAACAATTTGAGGTTTAAAACTGCAAATTTTTATCGAAAAACATTGCCTATTTTGTTAATGTCGATTTCAAACCAAACAAACCTTAAATCTGAGCTCTCCAATAGGCGGCTTCGCATACGGAATCCCCAAAAAGACTCGTGTCGACCTTCTTCCCCCAATTTTATAATATTTTCCGCGAATCCGTCCATATTGGGTGCTTGCTTCGGGGTACTGGTCATCTTCGAGCGACTTCTTGGACGATTGGGCATGGCCCATGCCCATGCTCTTCTTAACTAAAAAACCAACATTATTATCAAGTAATAACTTTATTTAATAACTTCTTTCGGTCAAATTTTGAGTATGACAGACGACACCTCGATAGCACATAATAAAACTTACGCTTTTCAACTAATTTATGTTGTTTGCTTTCAGTGTTCATAGAGTAGGACTGCATTTTGCATACACAGACAACAGAGTCCAACGAGACAGACACAAAATGCAAATGTGGCACTCAAGCTCTGGCCAAGGGGTCTAATGGCACGCAGGGGCCGAATTCGAGTTCAAAGTGGTCACTATGGGCAACGTTTATGGTTTCTGGTACTATGATGTCTTCAGTTTTTGATGTTTTGCTAGAAGTGGTCGAAAATACTGGAAAATTCGAAAACTGAGATGGACTGCCGCCGGCGTGGGCGAGAGGAAAGGCAAGCAAAGCCTTTTTCAAAAGGGGGTGAAAAACCGATCAAACTGAAATGGGGAGATGGGGCGAAGTGACAGCTGGCTGCCTGCCTATAAGGCTTAAAAGTGTTGATGAACGCTAGCGGGGCGAACAATATCGTCGGAGGGCGGTTGGAAAGTGATGCGGTTTTGGTTCCAGTGGGGGTTTGAAACCACGAGGTAGCTGGCGTGAACGTGGACAAAGGCAGTCGCAATTTGCAAACTCAAACAGCCGTGATGTGATATTAATGCAATTGAATTCGAATTGAAAGGGCTACCATTGAGGTTGGGGGCGAGTTTTTGCAACGGAAAAAAACGTGAAATACAATCGGCTTTTGTTGTTTTTGGGAGCTGTGGCTTGCGCAAACATTGAAAACAAGCACAAATTGTTGCCAACCGTTTTGGTTTGGATTCAATTCATACAATTGGTAGCCAAAAGCACACTTCAAAAAAGCCATAAAAAGTCATAAATACCAATTCAAAAAGCGAAATTGTTACAAAACAATCAGGTTTAATTCGATCGCGGTCATTCCAATCAAAAATGCGGTATGAACGACGGATCAAACAATCAGGTACCATAAAGACTCCATAAAAAGTCCAAAATCCCCGCCCTGGTCAGCCAGCTTATAACCGCCTTGTTGCGTTCCCCAAAGAAAAAGCGGTCTTTGATGAGTTACTCAAGCAAAAGAAAGCAACCCCAGCATAAACACGTAAACTAGTGCATCATGTCTGTTGAAACACGCATTCTTGGTTACAAACTTTGTCCTGCAGAATCATTCAGAATGAAAATGATGTGATTTTTCGTCTCCCCTTTTTCGAATCTTGTCGGCAACGTTCCAGACCGACAAGATCGCGCAAATCAGCCCATCCCAAACATGTGTCATCGGTATTGAGAAACTAAATTGATCAAACTACACGTTTTGTTTTCTATCTTTAATGGAAAAAGTGACAATTGAATGCATTTTCAAGTGTATCATGGGTAGACTGACCGATCTGAACGTGAATGATGCGAAAAATGGAGTCAAGACTACACTATATTGTCTAAAGTGATAGTCTTGTTGGGTGTTCAATGTTCGAGAAGGGTGATTTTTGTTAATTAGTTGCACTTTGGGGTCAAAAAAGTTGAATTGGCTGTCGAAGAACGTGCAAAACTGCTAATCAAATGAGGGGGTTGAAGAAAAAAGTTGTACAGTTCCCGGATCAAGGCAAGTTGAATGGAAGAAATAAACGTATAGACGTTTTACTGATAAGAAAAGAAGCCCAGACAATCTTTCCAATACAAAAGAAAAGTACAAAGATCCTATTTTTTGCAATATAATTCAACTTTCAAACAAAATTCCTCACCTCCTTTGATACAATGTATACAATCTACAGTCATGACCGCAGCAATCACACGTTTTCACGTGCCTTTTGAGAAGCGTCAAATCAAAATTCCAAAACACCGCCTACGATTCACAGCCAAATCAAAAAAAGTGTCTTGTAGACAACGTTGCGCGGCCACCTTTTATAAATTTACCGTGGGGACACCGTTTTGTGTTTGGGTGCTTCTGAACGAGAACCCCAATGAAAAGGCGCACATGCACCAAATTTTCGTGGATTCAGGTGAGCGCGACGACGCTTGCTTGCTCTTTTCCCCTCTGTGGTGAACAAATACCCGAACATTTTCAAACCAACACGTCCGATAGTGCCTTTTGTCAATAGTGGGAAGCGTTGGAAACGCGGACAGGACAGGCATCAAGCTTGTTCAGGATCATTGGACACAAAGTACGCATGATTGTGAGGTCAGGGCCCACGTTAGAGGGGGGTTTAGACGGATAAAAGTGGTGTTAATAGAAGCGTGAACGACGTGAACTCGCTTCTAACAGTTTTTAGCAAGGTTTGAGAGGTTTTTAAACTTTGCAAAGAAGAATTTTTGATATAGTTTGTAACTTTGAAATTTAAAGAAACTTACTTCGTTGTTTGAAGGAAGCTGTCATTGGCGATGTGGAGGTGGTAGGATTTTGGTTACTGTGGGGTAGTCAGTGGCACATAGGATGAAAACTTTAATGTTTGAGTGGGGGTAGGCGGAATCTGAAGTAGTAATTGTAAGATAAGCGTTGAAAAGGGGGAATTCGCGTGCAAATGAGCAGTTGTGGACGGCTTTTGTATAAAAATTGGCTTCAAAGAGGAAGTTTAGCGCTATAAATGTTACTTTTATGACTGTTGGAATGATAAGACAACCATAGGAGGGGTTTACGGTTTATCAAAATGCAAGAATTTAAAAGTATTAAATCACTTTTTCGCGCAAAATGACTTTTAAAACACAATTTGAGCAATCTACGCTCTACTAAACATAATCCATAAAACCAATGATCGCATTGTTTACACGGTCTCATTTGCATCCGCCATGTGGCGATACATTGCACTTTTTATACCCATCTGGTAATGGTCAGTGATGACACTCGTCGCACAAAAGTGAGAGAACACAAGATCAACCACAGCCCGGCGGCCTCGAGGCAAATAAGTCCTCGAAACTATGTAGTGACAACACCTCTCGTCCGTCGTTGTCATGTTCCTTCCTTGCCTATGTCTATGGTTTTTGTTGCATCTCCCGATTAGGGCTAACATAAGTGTGCTTCCCCCATTTCCCGGCCTCGTCTCTACTTTGTACGCTCTCGCCTTGGTCTCGATATTTCTCCTCAGGGCCCCATTGTAAGGAGTTAGTACATACATGGCCTTTGAAGAGCCAAACCCGCTCCTCCTACTTCTTCCGAGACGCCGAGCAGCTGTCGACGTTCCCTTCTAAAGCTTCTTTCGTCGGGTTTCTTGCCTCTTTTTTATATTTCCTACATATTCCGCGCCGCTAAAGCCAGCCCAAAGTGGATAGAAACAGAAGCAAGGAATGAGGAAGGAAAAAAAACGTCTGAAGCAAGCAAAAAAAGTGCCTGATGACAGGCAAGCCCCAAACCGATGGATGCTAAAAGTCAAACGACTGTGACGCACTTTCAATTTGACAAATTTGCTATGCTGGTCGTTCGAAACTCCGAAACATTGAATTTAAAGCGAGCAGGTGCAAATCATCAAAAATGTGAAGCAGTGGCACCAAACCACGACACGAAATTATGGGGTCAGTGATAGTTAATCTTTGAAGCCAGACGCGTTCACACGGTACAGTCGAGAAGTATTTATGGCGGGGTAAAGTAAACATTGGAAAAAGTTGCTTTTAGCAATTCTTTTGTGTTGGAAAACACTTTTTACATGTATTTGTTTATCGTTATTCGACGCCAACATGCAACTTGGAAAAAGGGTAAAGTGCCATAAGTGACAAAATTGACAAAAATTTTGCAAAGTAAGCGTTGAAATTTGAAAAAGAAAGTTCAATTAAAAATTTACCATCGTAAACGCAGCAGGCATAAAATGTTGTGTTAAATATTAACAATTTTAAAGAAAAACAGAAAGTGCAAATGCAATTTTTGCAAAGAAGTATAAAATTTGCGAATGGCCTGAGAAACCTTTGAGACAATTCTGAATTAAAACGACTTCAACTATCAATACAGCTGTTAAACCCCCTAAATTCCCATTCAAACCAATAAAACATTCCCAGACAACCCTAAATGTCTGAGCCTTCACTGAGCCATGGCCACAAGAACCCACAGTTTGGCCGAACCACCGAATAGGTTATGCATTCAAGTAAGCAAGAAAGCCGCATTTTTAAACATATTTTGCAAAACTGCATACAAAACCAGCCCCCAAAACACTTTGACCCCGTTCCCCAGGCACACCCAAAATGTGATTCTAATGCGCTGCTTTGTTTTGAGCCCTTCATTTTATGATCGCATTGAGCTGATAGCATTCATCGATGAAAAAAACAGTTCCCTATGGGGACATGAGCATTGTTCTCTAACTGTGACGCCCCAATGGTCGATGCTTATCATGATATTGTCAATGTGGCGTGTCTTATGAAATAAATATTGAGCAGCAATGAAATGAATGAAACCCTAGCTGTTCTCGCCTGATAAAAAGAAGTTCATAAGACATAACGTGCGGTAAACTCGACAGAAAAGACACTCGTTCTGATGAAAGAACTAACCTGAAGCCTTATCAGTCAGTCGAAGGACACAGATCCGGGAAAAGGGAGGGGATAGCCACGTGCCGTGGCGGCGTCAATTGAAACATGGGAATATTGTTTATGGGTCCTGGGTTGTCACGAGGCGGGTCCGGGATGTTAATTTTTTTCAAAAAAAGGGAAACAAAATTGGAAAGTGGTTTTTGACAGCTGCGACCTTGCGAACTGTATCCAATCAGTCCAAAAACCGTTAACACATTAGTCGACATTTACATTAGCATACGTAATTGTAATTTTTAACAGGCTTAAAGTGTTAGAATTACTGTAATTTGACAGATTGACAGAAAGTGAATGGAACGACTAAAGAATGGATGTAGTCTACATTCATTGAGGGTTTTGTTGTTGAGTTTTGCCATTTAATCAGGTAAATGCGTCATTTGAAAAGTGAATCTTGCCATATGGGATAGAAAGTGTTTCAGAGATCCGTAAGTGGGGGTGTTATGGTCAATTTACACTGAACAACAAAAATGTTGGCTAGTTCCGCACTTTGATGTAAAACATGATAGGAAATGATTAACAAGAGTCATGCAAACAAAGCTCACACGCGAAAGATTAGCAAAATGGTTCGAAGCCACATCAGCAAAGGCTAATTTAAGCCGTTCCGAAACACAACACATGCTAACCGACTGCGCACTTTGATGACTACGTCCTACACGTACACTACGGCTTCCGAGATTAGAACGAAACTAAACCAAACCCATTTCAAAAACACAAACAAAGTATTACACGTCAAAGAATATTCCCATATAAATAGATGGACCTCATTTCAAACATAATTGCCATCATACAAAAAAAGCAATAATAAAAAGAAGGACAAATTCGAAAGAGCATTTTATTGACACTTGCTTCGTTCAAAAATGAATAATCCGTGATGGCATGTCACATCACAGCTGGAAGTTTCCAAAGATTGAGGTCGAAGCATCCATCGCGCCCCGCTACAAAGGCGTTCCGGACCAGACTGACAAATCCAGTTGACGCAAAAAAGCGGAGTGAAAAGGGTTTGCAATAAACTTTATGCGATGTTATGATGATAAAAATCGGTGTAAACATGAATAACATGGGTATTGTTAGGGGTTTTTGGTGTTATTAGTTCAGGCTGACTAACTCACTGACTGACACATACAATGCTGAACTAATAACACAAAATATTATGCTTGCTGGCAGCAATCACT
>KB455472.1:96238-123228 GCA_000341325.1 Panagrellus redivivus | reverse complement strand
CGTCTGTCTAGTAAACAGAAGGTCGCTGGTTCGATTCCAGCATGAGGCAGCTAACATTTTTTTTATCGAGAACGCGATAATTTTAAAAACACTATTTTAGTATCTGTCAATGTAAATTTGTCGATTTTCATTTTTGCTAACTATTAATTTGGGTTGGATAAAAAATGATGGGATATCAGATCAAAAATCTGCATATTTGTTCAAGTGTTGAAAAAATATTTATTAGCGTCAACAAACTGTCTACTATGTAAAAAAATTAGTCGATGTAGAACGAAAAACAGAGTAAAAAACACGAAATCAGTACATTTGTGACAATTTGTAAAGCAATGGTCACTCCATTCCCGAACTTGCAACAACACCGCCTCATTGGCTCAGTGGCAGAGCGTCTGTCTAGTAAACAGAAGGTCGCTGGTTCGATTCCAGCATGAGGCAGTAAACATTTTTGTTTTTTAGCATTACGGTTTCACACTTATGGCTTGATTTCGCGGTTAATACGTTTTTCCATTTGCTAAACCGTGATCAAAATCGGCATATTCAAATTTTTTCTCTAAAAAGAACCTAAAAACGTTGAGCTTCGACAAATGCATACCATCACAAGTTAAAACACCATTATTAAAGCCACCAAAAATGGGCAACAATGTGTTCAAATCGTCGGAGCACACCGGTATGGGGTCATGGTACCACGAGCACAACATGGTCATCATATTTGTGCTGTCTATTCCTGTGTGAGTCAACATCTTCGTTTGTACTCCTCAGTTTGATGTTGTTTTCCAGTGGCCTAACTCTAGGCATCTTGTTATGGGCCCTGTTTCGAGGTTTCCAAGAAATCCGTCTAAATCGAGCCCGTTCCATCCGGCACCGTGCCAGCAAACAACTAAACGCCTATTACGCTCGACGTATAAAGTACAAACTTCCGACGGTCTGTGAAATCGTCGAGTTATCAATGAACGCGCACGAAGGCGAGGAAAGCAAGAAAGAAGGCACGATTGAACAGACTACAGTAACCAGCATCACTGCCGACCGTTCCCCCGCTCAGCCACAGCTGCCTTCGAAGATTGTTGTGACCCACAAGGTTGAAGCCAAACCTGTGAAGATCGATCCGAAGAAGGTGGACGACAAGAAGATGAAATAAGGTCGACATTTGGGGTAAAGTCATTAATTTATAAAACCAACAAAGAAATTGCTACAAAGAAGGAATCAATTACCAAAAATGAGATGAAACAGAGATCACAAAAGGCCTTGTCGGAGGAGGTCCTCATAGGTACGGCGACTGATCACATTGCCCTTGCTGTCTTCGCATTCTTCGTCGAGTTCGGGGTTCCAGCTGACATGATCGTTGGATTCTTGGAGCTTCTTCCAGAGGGCAAGGGCATCCGCGATTTTCGTGATGTTGGCGAAATGGGGCGTGTTGGGGATGTTGAGGCAGCGCATGCCGTGGGAGTGGCGCCATTCCTGAAGACATTACGGTCGTTGAAAGCACAAAAAGTTCAAAAAACTCACCGAGAAATGCCTCAAAAAGACCTTTGGCCCCTTGTAGACCTGATTACCGCATATCTCACACGTGTAAGAAATGTTCAATCCATGAAGCTTGTAGAGCCAGTACGGAATCGGCTTACCATCCCAGCCGAGCGGCAGACCCTTCGGATTGTAGGGGGTCGATTCATCGTGCTCAATCTCTTCCGTGATTTCGACGGCATCCTCCTCTTCGGATTCGTCCTCCTCGACATAGCCACGAGCCTGTTTCCGTTCGACGTTGTCCTTCGTGGCTACACGTTCATCGCCGACAAGTTCGGCCAGCTTGTAGATACGGTACTCCATCTGGGCTACGGTATGTTTCCGACGTTCTTCACGCTCTTCTTCGGCCTTCTTCTTCAGATCGACCAGTTCCTCTGGGGCTTTGGATTTGGCGGCGAAGAGGCGTTCGGCGCGTTGTTTCAATGTACTAAAATTGATCTTTATAGAAAAAATGTCTCCTAAAAAGGTGTAAACCGACCCTCCACACTTCAAATTCAGCGCTAATAACGCCTTCTTCAATCGATCCAAACCCAACGCTTCCAAATCCTCGACCGAGTTGTACATCGACAAATCAAGAGCCTCAGGGTTGACGGTAGTTGACTTTTCGGGTTCCCAGCCAGGGGCGAGTTTTTTGGCCCATTTTGACTCGAATTCCTGGAAAAATATATATAAAACCCATGCCAAAACCCATCAAAAACTCACTTTGTCAGTCGTTTCCAGCTCCTTCTCAATATTCACGAGTGGCTTTGCCCTTGACATGTAATCCAGCAAATAATCAGTCAATGCAGTGAGATATTCCTTGTAACTGCCATGCTTCTTTGTGTCTTTTGGGATTTCGAAAAGTCGGTCAAAGGTTTCGAGATAGGTGAGGTAATTGATTCGCTGAAATATACCCATCTAAACCTTGCCAAAAACTAATGTAAAACCAACCTTAATGCCCTTCAAATTGACATACTTGACGTAGACAGCGTGTAAATCCAGAAACAAGCCATAGCCTTCCTCGTCCGAGAACTTGACGACCTCCTTTTCGACGCGATCCGGATCTTCGACGAATTGGTTCATCTTGCTGAATTCCAGCATTAACAGGTTGGCCGGCTCATTCTTCGTGTTGCGATGGAAGTCTTTGATGGCCTTTAGTCGGGCGTAGTATTCGGCAAAGACGCCAGGGCCAGAGGTCGCATTCAATTCACGAGCGCGTTCGCCGGTTTCATCGTGATAGGCCGCGACGAGCTTCTGGGTGGCCGTCTGATAGCGCTCGATGAGGGTTTTGACGCGTTGATCGGAGTTGACTTTTTCTTTTTGCTGAAAGGGATATATAATGGGCGGTAATGCGGCGAAATATATATAAAGACTTACAGTTTTCTTCTCGACCAACATGTCACGAACGATTGAATCGAGACACCGTTCGCGTTCTTCGTGCCATAGCCGTTGGCTTTCGAAGATGGATTCCATGGCTGAAGGAGATTCAGATGAAGTTGGGAAGTGGAATTGGATGAAAAGCGGTCGATTTCGGGAAGTTGGAAAAAGTGCGCAATGAGTGGCCGAGAAAGCGCACTGGAACGTTTCGACGTTGTGGACACTTTGCCAAGCGTGCGCAAAAAAACGATTTTGCAATTTCAATTGCGCTTTTCCGGGTGAGCCATTGCCTTCCACCGGATGTTTCCATCTCATCCGTCGTCAACTATATCCACCACGTCATCTCCGCATCACGAAAACATCCCGCCATCTATTAATTCTGACACCATGACAACAACACCGACACCAAGGATTCCAGAAACAGAAAACGACAAGATATTCACCGATGGATCTAAAGCAGATGCTTATCTTCGTGAAAACATGCTGAAGCGGTAAGTTTTTCTTCCAGCGATGTTTCTTACCAATGTTTCCTTTTCAGGCAGGACGACCCCACCAAAACGAAGTACGGTTTTCGTCAACCATTCTACTGCCCGCTTAAATCCCGCAAAGATGTTCGTTGCCGATTCGCTGCCACTGGCTATCTGACTCCTGGACGTATTCGTATTGTCACACGAAGGAAGCATTGTCACAAAGTAGTGCCGATACCCGTCGAAAATGCAAAGCCCCATCGTCTGGCAGAAGATCAGCAGCAAAGCGACGAATCTGATGCCAATGATATGAATGCGTCTTCAAGCGTTCCTGTCAAAACGGAATCCACCAACGACGACATCGACTTTGAACATGGTCATGATATCACGCAAGATGCGGACCATTTGGACAGCACGAGCAACACTTTTTCTCCATCATCACCGCCCAGCATCAGTTCAGTCCTGACAGCGTCTCCGGAAAACGACACTACATTTGCGTCCTTCGTGGCACATCACAGCGGAACCCTTATGAAGATCGCTGTAGACATGAAACTGGTATTCAACTTTGATGGATCTCAAGCCGCGACGTTCTCATTTCATCAGCAATCGTCCAATGTCAAACTGATTTTTACGGCGTTGCAGAATCATGTTAAAGTCGAAAACTTCAATGCTGGTGGCACAGTTAGTTCGCAACTGTGGCAGAAGTCGGATTCTTTGCAGTTTCTTGCGGAAGTTTGTGGTATTTGTTTTTTGACTTTTTGAAGTCGTTTGTATTTGATTTTTTGCTTTGTGTTTTTATTGATTTCGTATGTAATTATATACAATTAAAGTGCATTTTTGAAGCTACAGTATATTTACCATTCTCACTCCCTTTTTTTCTTGTCTTTAAAGTTTATAGGTTCCTCATGAATAACCCAAAATGTTTGTCCGTGAAATAAGTTGTAACAAAGCTTCGATGTAATTGACAGTGAACTTCGGATCGGTCGTGGGTGCAAAGCGTTCAGCGCCGTGCCCTTCGCGATTGGCAAGGACCTTGGTAAAGTTCGAAGAGTGTTTCTTCCCCACAAAAGTCAATACGGACTACAAATAGATAGGCACTACATTCGGAAGCACACTGTAGGACTGTCCATCATGCATTGCGCAGGCCCGGCAGGTATTCCTTCTTGATGCTCACAATGTCAGCTTAGCTACACACTTCTTATCGATGTGGCATTCAGTGGAGGTGTGTCAGAACTGAGCATGCAGGCGAACTAGGTGGCCAAATCACATTAGCCATTCTGCGCGGTTTGCTTGCTGCGATCAAACTGCTTTTCCTTTCGTCTGCTTTAACCCACGCTTTTTCAGCGAATACATTCAACATGTCATCTGCTCGTCGTTCAATGCCTCCTACTGAAGGCGACGTTAGAGTCTTCCTCACTGAAGCACAAGCTCAGTCCTTCCTCCGCGAAAATATGCTCAATCCGTAAGTCTTTTTCAAACGTTACATCAAGAATCGTTCTAATGTTTTCATTTTTAGGATTGACAAACCCCGGAAAACGGGGTACGGCTACAGTCGGGGGTATTTTTGCAAATATAAGGCTCGTAGACATGTTAAATGTCGCTTTGCAGCCACGGGTTATGCTAAAAACGGAGAGTACCGTGTCGAAACTCGGTATAAGCATAACCACAAAATGATAGCAGTTGCTTCTCATGAGAAAGTTGAAGTTCTACTTGATTCGAGAGGTGAAGAATCCATTGCTGGTGACTCTGATGAGGAAATGCCTACTTCTTCGAATAGCCGACCAGTCTCGGCAGTTTCAACTAACGACTTTAGGCGTTTTACAAGAAGTGCATCCAGGGGCCCAGCTGCTTCAGCTCCAGGAAAGTCTATCCCGCGCCTATCAGGCCCGAAACCGTCCAGCACCACCCCAAACTCGCCTGGTGCATCCTTTACTAATAACTCTTCTTCACTTCAACCTCGTGAGAAAGTTAAAGTAGTACTGGATACGAGTAGCGAAGAATCCAGTACTGATGACTCTGATGAGGAAATGCCGACTTCTTCGAATAGTCGACCAACCATGGCAGTTTCAACAAACGACACTCAGCGTTTAACAAGAAGTGCATCCAGGGGCCCATCAGCTTCTGCACCCAGAAGTGCACCCACATGCCGATCACCTTCGAAATCAGCATGCACTACACCTAACTCGTCGCCTGATAAATCCATTGCTAATTACTCTGACGAGGAAGTGTCTACTTCTTCCAACATCCGGCCCGCCTCGAGAGTTCCTACGAACAACCCTATGCGTGTAACAAGAAGTGCATCCAGGGGTCCAGCAGTTCCGGCATCCAGAAGTGCAACGACGCGCCGGTCAGCTCCGAAGCCGGCTAATACCACGCCAAAGTCGCCCGATGAAATCATTACTTTTGACGGTGATAAAGAAATGCCTGCGTCTTCGAACGGCGGACCAATCACCAGAGTTTCAATCACTCACGCTCTGCGTTTTAAAAGACGTGCATGCTCGGGCCCAACAGCTACGCCTACAAGAATAACTATCCTGCGCCAAGCAGCCACAAAACCGTCCGACAACACACGAATCTCGTCTGATGAATCCTCTACTTCCGATTCTGATGAGGAAAGGCCAACTCGGTCAAACACCCAACCCACCGCTGCAGCTCGAGACAACAACACTAAGCATGTAAGAAAGGGCGCATCTAGAGGCCCAGCTGTTCCGCCATCAAGAAATCAACTCGCACGCCGCATAGACCCGAAACCATCCGACACCGCGCCAAACTTCAAAGCGTTTCTGAAAAAATACGGTGGAGCTCTTGTAAAGATCGCATTGGAACTGGAGCTGGTGTTTACCATCGATGGCATTACCAATGAGAGTATTGTATTTACTCACAACAATAGATGTGCGGACCTCGAATTCACAGCATTGGACAACAATGAAGCAGAAGTGAAGACTACTAAGTACGTGGAAGTCGGGCCGACATTTTATAAAGTAAACAAGAAGACCAAGTATGACAGAAGTGATGACGCTAAGTTTTTGGCTACCATTCGTACGATATGTGCAAAATTCTCTAATGTCTTGTTTTAAGTTTTGTTTGTAAAAAATTTTCTAATACCCTGTTTTAAATCTTGATTTGCAATAAATTTTAATTTCTATAAAAAATGCTCGCTAGCTTTTCAAAGACGCGCAACTAACAGATAGTTCTCACAATCCTTACTTAAGCATGCCCTGCGAGGGCATTACGGACGTTTCTGATGTATTGCGCAGGCCCTTAGCGGCATATCGATTCGCTCTTCCCTAAACTTGCCAAAACTGTATAAGAGCCGTCCACCGCAGCCTGTTCATCGCCATTCTGCGCGGATTGCTGCTATTCGAACCATCGCTTCTTTTGTTCAAAATGTCATTTTCGACCAAGAAAAGCTTCATTAGAAAGATCCCAAAAACCGGCTGTGTGAAGACATTTACTAATGAAAAAGATTTTATTGCTTATCTTTATTCAAATTTGCTTGTTCCGTAAGTAATTCCTAATTAGTGGCTTTGTGTGTAATGTTATTTTTAAATTTTAGCCAAAATGACCGTATAAAAACACCGTACGGTTATCGAAGAGACTATTTTTGCCGTAAAAATATTCGTTGTCGCTTTAAGGCTACGGAATACTTTTACAAACCCAGGACCCACCGGATTATTACCAACCATAGCCATGGTTGTGTGCAACAACGTGCTTGGAATGACGCTGTTTCTACGGCTAAGAACAAAGACCTACGTAGAGGAGATAATAATATGGATGTGTCCTCAAGTAAGACAAAAACTACCGACGCTTCTGTTCTAGCGTCGTCATCGAAGGCAAATGTAGAGCCAAGATCGCCATCATCAAAAACAAGTGAAGTGCCAGAATCGACAACTGAGGTTGATAAAGAGACATGTCACGACAGGATTTTGGGGACAGTTCAAGGAAACAATAGAGGATCTCGGCACATAGGAATCCAAATTACTCGCTGTTGACGTCAAACTGACCGCAATAAGCTATTGAATAACTTCCCCAACGTAAAAGTTGGTACCTTTCGGCAACGCTGAAAAATTTGGCATAATGTGAATTTGAGGGTGTCGAAAAATCGACAATCGCATGTGCTTCCAATAGGGGATCTCAGTCATTTCTTGGTCAATTCTACTGTGGTTTAAATCAAACGATAGAGAAGATTTGGGGCTACAATTTGACCAACGAAAAAGTTGCTTTAGCCTATTGGTTACTGTTTTACAGCGTTTCTAGTAAAAGTCTGCTGAATTTTTAGTCCTTTTTTTGCTGCAGAGCACGCACACCAGCATGCAGCCAGTGCAAAAAAGCGCAGATTTGCATGACCCCAGTTGCTCGAGCGTGCGCCGTGTACTGCCCGAAACCCCCTATGCAGTCCCGTCGTGATGTTTCATTTCATTCCTGACCAAAAACAGTGGAGCTCTCATGAAGCTCGCCTTGGAGATGAATCTGATGTTCGCCATGGACGGAGAGTTGAAAGAGGCCTTCCAGATGGGAAATATGGCATGGCGTATTACGTTCACATCGATGGGCAATCATGTGTGGCATGTTTTAACGAGTGGTAATGGCAAAACAGTGAAACCACAAGAGTTGGAGAATTCCAATTCTTCACAGTTCATGGCTGATGTTCGAAAGATGTGTGAAGCCGCCTTCAAAGAGATGGAGACGCCGGCTGTCTTGGATTCCACGACTAAAAGATGATATAAAGTTGCTATTGTTTGTTTATGTACGCTTTCGGTTTGAAATTTTTCACACTAATTTATTCGAAATAAAATTTTACCTACAGTAATCAATGTTTACCTACAATGCTTACAGAGCCCATTTCGAAGGTGATTATCAAATCTACGACCGCTTTCAAAAAAAATTGGTAAACAGCCTTTCCCAAAAACCAATTAGCCACCATATTCAACACATCCAAAACCGCAACAAGCTCGCTTTTCAATGAGCCATCCATAAAGAGGCACCGCGGAGCGCGACCAATGCCCACAAAACTAACTCAATTACACTCATTGCAGGCAATAAAATGACGATACAATCCCGGCATGGCTGGTTACTAGCATTTTTGGATACTTTAGCGGCTTCTCGTCGCATATTTGGTTCCGATTGTCGTATTTTTACGTTTCGGCCATCAAAAACAGTTCCGTTTTCTAACCTCCGTGAAGATGTTTCACGGATCCCCGGCTGCTCCACAGCCGCTCATTTTCGGCAATCTGTACATTGCGCCCGAGTCGTATCCAGATGTTGGGGGATACTTTTGTGATGGTGGCCATCCGTTCGTCGCAGATGGGCCCCCACAAGCTGGCTTCAATGATGATGCGCAATCAGAAGCGTCGACGGAAGAACCTCCAGCTGTGGCGCCACCACTCAGCGTCGAGGAGTTGCGAAAGTTGGCCAAGGCGGAGAAGCGGAAACGGCGAAGGGCCACATTGAAGTATCGGACACTGCATGCGAGTCGGGAGAGGTGAATTCTGACTTCTATGGATTTAAAATTGTGAAATCTTTTCAGAATCCGCGTCGAATCCTTCAACAAAGCCTTTGCGCAGCTCCGTTCACTTCTGCCGACGACCCCAGCCGACAAGAAGTTGTCCAAAATCGAGATTCTTCGTGTTTCCATTTCCTACATCCAATATTTAAACGAACTTCTATCCCTTAGCTGATGTAACTTCCCAGAATCCGAGTCATTAGAATAAAAAAGTATATTATATAACGACTTTTCAAAAAATAACCAAAAACATAGCCTCGACAAAAAAGTTTACTTTGTACAAGCCCCTTTTCGCATGGTAACCGGACTTTCAGACGGTGATGGATGTACCGGAGCCGATAAGGATCGCTTCGCTCGAAAGGACTTCCCTCCTTGTTTTAGGGTCGTGGATTCTTGTGTCCTTTCGAGTGCTAAGTCCTCTGTTGGTTGGGTTGTTTTAGTTCGCTTTTCTGTGGGTTTCTCGTATGAATCCAGGGTTGACTTTAGGATGTCATCGTCATCCTCATTTCGACGGGTTTGACCAACGTTTTCATCGAGTGTGAATATGATGGTCCCTTCTACTTTGAGCTTTTCCTCCTTTGCGGATTCTTCACGATGTGCAGAAGGTTCTTTTTCATCATCCTTATCGAGCGTTCGATTGTTTTTGCGTTTTTCTTTTGATACTGGAGGGTGGAGTTTGCTCTGAAATGGTTTAAATTTAACTCTTTTTAAAGTTTGTGCCATTTGTGTAGTCGTGCATGGCGCAAATTTAGCCACGACGAGACCACTTCAGCGTAGTTTTACAGTAGCGATTACCGGCGAAAAACGTAATTTAAATTAAAATTCGGCTAATTTCAATCGATTCAGCAGGCTTTGTTTAATCTATGTGCAAAATTTCATGGCTGTAGCTCTAACCAATTTTGTGTTCGTCTAAAGAAAGTAAAATCATCATGTTTTTGGGGCGGAGCTCACTGTGTTGGGGCTCGGTCGCGTGCGCGCGCTGTGCGGCTGTATTGGCGTTCTATTCAAACGGTGGTCCCGTCGTGAGCAACTCTTGGTAGCAGGTTCGATCCCGGTAAGCATCATTTTGCTTTTTACTATTTTTAATAGTTAGATTAAGAAAATGCAAAATTAATGACTCACATTCTGCCCAATCCCCGCTATAGGACCCCCCGAACTGGGTTGAGACGAAGCCTGTGTCAGCGAGGACTTCTTTTGAAGCCGGTCTTTATCCATTAACGACGACCCTGATGGATCATCCGTGGCCACATTTCGTCGGGATCTCGACCCTCTCCTTGAAGTCGCACTATTTCCGAGTGGCCCTCCTGAAGCCGGCGTCGTCGTCGGTTTATGCACCTTTCTCCTCACGCAACACAACGACGTGAGCATGATTATGGGAAGCAGCCAAACCATCGTCAGCACGACAATGCTCATGTCTATGACCATCGGAGCCGACACACGAAGAAGGAACCTCGGACCTCTAGGCGATCGTGCATGTGTCCTGGGCCGACGCCGGAGACACGCGCCATCGCGGCAAATCAGCCTGGGCCGTCCCCGCGTCAACGTAAAGCCCACGGCGTTTTGAAGATTTTGCGTTCAAATTTGCATTTCATTGAGGTTTTTTCACATACAATCAATAAATCAAAAATGCCAATTATGAATTTACCAAAATCAAAACTAATCAGCCAATGTTCGTGGGGTCCGTCGCGGTTACTGTAGGAGGTTCATCAGCATGCGGGGAATGGGCAGGGGACGCGGCGGGTTTGTTTTTTCTGACTTTGGCACTCATGTGTTGACGTGATAATTGGAGCTGGTGTTGGACTTCTTGGCGCTAAAAAGTCGAAAAATATATATCAAGTTTGTCAAATAAGACAAGCCATACCGCTTCAGCATCCTTTCGCTGCTGTTTATTGTCTCTGATAACGCAAATCAGAATCACTACGGCGATTATAACCACCAAAAAGATGACAACGACTACTACAATTGCCCACCATGGGAAATTCTTCGATACTTTTGGCGCTTTGGTAGAGTGGACATCTCTTGTTTTTGTTGAAGCTAAGGTTGACAGAGTTAAAATGACAATTGCCAGAATTAGAGCCGATTTTAGCGACATTGTAAGTCGGATATTTGGAGAGAGGACTTGGATCCTTGACGGTGCCAAAGCTGGGGGGTGTTAATTTGCATGGGAATCGTAAGTTTGCATTTTTTGACGATAAGTATGAATTTTATTGAAATCCTTAAGTTTGTAAAACGCAGAAAAGTGAAATATACTGTAAGTGAAATCCCATAAATCCGACTAGGCACATATGGCAACGCTTCAAAAGACTGATAATGTCACTTGGAATATTCTAAACGGCTAATTAGTCATCCCTGTCCCGATTCAAGATCGCCAGAATCTCCTCCACGACTTCCACGACCGGTCGATGGCCATCAATTGCGAAGACACGCTTCTCTTCGCCCTCTTGTGGCAGCTCGAAGTCGGCCAATTGTGAATCCAGTAAATTCGGCTTTGCGTAATGCCCTTTTCGTGTTGCTAGCCGTTCCAGTAGGACGTTCTTCGGCAGTGTCAACAAAAAAATCCGAATTCCAGGTGGTGGACAATGCTGTCCCAGGACGTCACGGTACTTTTTCTTTAGCGCCGAACATGCCAGAACCCGTTTTTCACCCTTTAGAGGCAGTTCAGACAGTATTTGGAGCCATCCAGCACGATCTTCATCATTCAATGGAATACCATGTGCCATCTTTTCGATATTGGATGCCGGATGGAACGCATCACCATCGAGATAGGAGTAGCCTTCGAGCTGAGTCGTCAGAGCTTGGCTGACGGTGGATTTACCGCACCCGGAAGTGCCACCGATGACTATTAGCGTTGGCAATGGCATCTGTCCTTAAATCATTACAATAAAACGAAATGGTCAAAGCAAAATGAGAAAAAAAGCGTGCAAAGTATTGATTGTTATCCAACAAGTGCAAAAGCGTGCAAATCTAATCCATTCAAAGTTTTAAAAAAGTATTTATTAAAAAGACAAACAAAAAACATAACTTAAAAAGTGTCTACAGGCACGATGCAGCACCAGTTGAAAAAAACCAGTATTTCATACAAATATACCCGAATTTCAAATACAATAGCACAGTTTCTTGAGCATTTGATCGCCGCCGGCACAGTGGGATGTGTTACCGTATCTGGAAATGCGAACTTTAACAACTTGTTTTACAATTGTCAAAAAGACATACCTGTTATTACGTTCAATGTCTCCAAGCAACGTCTTCACGCCAGTCACCCGATTTGCGACGACAACAGCCTCCAGCAACGCTTTGGATGGCGGATTGACTTCAAAGTTGATCCGATAGTGAAGCAAATCAGTCTTCAGTGATGGCTGACCAGCATCCAGGGCTAACTTCTTCGGTGGGATGGATAGGGATACTGATTTGACGGCGGCTAGGGTCATGTTGGCGCATTTTTGCTGAAAGATTGGCTTTATAAGCGAGTTTTGAGAGGTGAAAACTTACTGTATAGCCCTTTTCGGCAAAGATTTCGACAACTTTGTCGAGCACAAACTGCGCGTATTGAGGACCTTCAGTGATGGGGAGATCGATTTCATTAAAACATGGACAAAAGTTGGATGGAATTTCGGCATTGAAGCAAGTTCGATTGGCTGGGAGGGGCGTGAAGAGGGATTTGCCGCGAAGGAGGTTTGGTGGGGGTGTTGAAAGGCCCTGGAATGGCATTACTGTAAACTTTTTCTTCAAAAAAGTAAACCATACCTTCAACAAATGCACAAAAGTGGCATGCAAATCAAAATGCGACGTCAGAACTTTGCTATTTCCCTTCAAAGCCTCCCAATATGCCGGCTTTGTCTTCTTCACCCAATCCGGGACTCTGATAGCCAGCAACGGCAATCGACTTTCCAAACGGCCAACAACAGTCTCACGGATTCTGTCATACCGATTTCCATGATCAGAAAAGACGACAACAATGCTTTTATTGAAATGCTTCTCAGAAGCCGTCAAAAAGTCGGCAAAATCCTTATCAGCAACGCCGGCTGTGTTCAGATAGTCGTGGCTGACTTCGATTAGCCAGCTGAAAGCGAATTTGGCGACATTCGGGTAGGCATCGAGGAAGCTTTTCACATAATCCAGCTGAATCTTGTGAACTGGAAGGTCGTCATAGCAAAATAGGTTGGATCGACCACGGAGAAAGTGGTCCTTCCAGGCCAGATACAACGGCCGGAGGTAGTGATCAACTGGGGGACGATCCGCAAAGCCGTGTTGGGCTCCGTTATAGTTGAAGGCGGCAATATCGGGGGAATCCTCAGCAAACAGGGTCGCATAGCTCGAGGCACCGTACCGGAACCACATGAGATCCTTCCAGGAATCGTAAGTTAGGCCGTCTGAAGCATCGACAGTGCCGTTGAACTCCTGGAAAGGGGTTTTTATATAAAAATCTGCCAGTTGAAAGTGAGAAAAACTCACATAGCTATAGGTATGTTCGCCCTTGAACATGGCCATCCAATTGGGGAAGGTGTTATCAGCGATTTTGGCATGTTTTTCCATTTCGATGAAACCCATTTGCTTCATCTTTTCTCGGGATTGGGGTAATTGACGGATGAAATTTGATAATGAAAGGCCATCGAAACCGAGAAGAATGACGCTCAGTTGTTCGTCGGATTCTGGTACGAAATCGCTAAAAACCCCATTTTGTCAAAATGGTGAACCAATTTGGCCAAAACCAACCTCCCAGACTCGATGGAAGCATTCCTTCTAACAATTGTCGCTATTTGTTTCCGAAAATATTCAATCCCAATCTGACTCCGACATGAAACGTCGACAAAATCGCCAGTCAATCTCGCTTCTGTAGACCCATTCAAATCCATCCAATCGCCATAGGCCACAGTAAAGTCATCGACGCCGGAATTGTGCCGAAAAGGTCGATATTGACAGTTTTTCGTTTCATTATTGAGTAGGACGATGTTCCCGCTGGCAGTGAGGGCTATGGGCGACGACTGAAAAGCATGCTTTATGTCTGGGTTTGTCGTTTGTCAACGGTTTGCCAAGTGCGCGCGAAAAGGGGGCCAAGTGCGGGAGTTTTGAACACATACCTGTCGAGATTCGCACTTTACTGGTGGATGCGCCTCAGAAATGTAGTCAGTGATCCGGGAATCGAAAGGATTTGCGTAGAATTTGCAGATGTTTGAGGTGGAGTTTGGAGAGATACCGTAAGTTGCCTGAAAATGGACATAAATGGCAAAATTAGGACGACATTTGTAATAAAAGTGACTCACATAGACATTTTCAGCATCAGTATACAAAGTTTGTGTATTAATAGTATCAGCAATGTACAAATACGTCGTCACAATCACCGAAAGTGCAGCTAACAAAGCAAAAGCCCTGAAGGGTCGCGACATTTGGGTCTTTTTGCGATCGATGACCAGCGTATTATCTCACGTTTCCGTCGGGTGCAGCACAAACTTTGTCACACGAAGAGAGAAAGTTGAAAACAGCCACTTTTTACAGACAAACGGCACCCACCCGACCAGCCGTCTGCGCAGAGCTCAGTGCCCTGAGGGCACGCCTGATCGCTCCGCCGGGTGAATAAAACGACCACCAAGGGGGAGAAGTGTGCAATCACAGATGTTTTGAAAATGCAATTTTATAGACCTTTAGGCAGGGGTAGTTCTTCAAGGATCCTCGCGATAGGGAAGGGCCTGTTCGTCTTTCCGGCTGGGAAGGGCAGGGTCCACACGATCAACGGGATCAAAACGGCGATAGTCCGTGATTTTTTGGGGGATCGATAATGACGTGAAAAAGGTCTTGGTTGTCGACGTTGTATGTAGCCTATCTTAAAGGCGGTAAGGAACCTTTATCACTTTTGACGGACGTGTTGAGCGTGGAAGGGTGGAATCATTCTTTTCTTATCGATCATCAAACTGGACGGGCCTTAAAGTAAATATGAAGCATTTGGCGAAAAAAACCTGGACAATTACGACCTCTCCATTGACACCCGCGGTTTAGAATTTGTTTGTTTTGGCTTGAAATTGACTAATTGAACTAATTTGTAAATACGCTTTTGAAAAACAGTTTAGGTAAACTTGGTTTTAGTCTATTGGTTTTCTCAAAAATGCGTTACCGAGATACCTATCTGACTTTTAGGGGCAAAGGTTGGTCTCTATTTTTACCCCGATAAGTCTTTCTTCAAAGAATCATGAAACTGAACTCTCGACGCCATACATGCATTAGTCCAAAAAGAAAAATGCAAAAAAGGGTCTCCGAAGGGCCAGCGAGACTAAAAGGATGGCTTCGTTTTTGCACAAACGATGTCGGGATGTCGTCCGAGTACATGCTTCAGACATGCGAAAGTCATGGTTACATGCGTCACTAACATGGCACCCCGACAGACAATACATGCCAATTCGAAACTACAAACACGAAAAGCGTCTTCAACAATGCCTTTATTTCATTATTTCCAGTCAAAATGTACAAAAACCATTAAAAGTCGTAAAATTGGCCATTAAGGTCAACAACAATGAAAACAACCGGCGAAACACTCATGAATGGTCGCAATGAGCTCATGGATGGTTGACGACGTTGAACGATCATTGACGTCGGAATCGGTGATACTGGTGGATGAAGTCGTAATTGATGGGGTTGATGACATGGTGTAAGGACTAGGATTGGGGATTGGCTAGTCACACTAAAAAAGTAGTAAAGTGACCGGGTATGTCAAAAATGGCCTTTATAACAAGTCTCGCGAACAATGTCCGACACGCTGTGAATCATCTTCCATCGCGCAAAACACGATTCCACTTGCGCAATGTGCTCCCCTCTGGCCCCTATGGTTACGAAATGACCCCCTTTAACAATATTCAGATGTAGTCGACACTTTTTTCAGCAAAAGTCAAGTATAAAAAGGCAAATTGATATCCGTTGTTTCCCCAAACATTAAATTATCATTTCAGCCTTTGAAATACACCATTTTCGTCGTCGTTGTCCTTGTCTTAATCCTCGATTTACTTGGCCGGAGCGGCGGCAGGCGGAGGCGCGGCGGCCACGGCCGGCGGTGGCTTGGCAGCAACGGCCGGCGGAGGAGCAGCGGCAGCGGCCGGAGGAGGCGCAGCGGCCACGGGCGGCGGAGGAGCACCGGCCACCGATTTGCCTCCAGCGGCCGCCGGCGGAGGAGCCGCGGGAGCAGCTCCACCGTGGGGGGTTCCGTCCTCCTTGACGAAGTCGCAGGGAATACGCTTGACGCCCTCAGGCTTGGCGGTCGGCGTCCAGACGGCACGGACATTCTTGTCGTCATCCTTGCAGCTAGTCGTGTAGAAGGCGAAGAAGTGCTTGCCGCTCGGAGGGATGTCCTTGCCGATGAAGCTGATCGACAGCGGGATGGTTTCGCCGGCGTTGAGGAAGCCGAGAGGAGGACGGACGCGGAAGACGTCGTTTGAGGTGCATTTGACCTGGAAGGACACTACTTTTAGACACTCTACGACTTCAGAAACATCCCCACCTTGAAGCAATGACGACTCTTGGTCGGATTGGTAATCTTCATCTCGTAAACCAAACCCTTCGCATCCGGAGCACCCTTGAAGATGACCTTGCCTTCCGGCTCAATGTTCAACGGCATCGGAGGCTCATTGTCCCTGGGAGCACCGGCAGCACCGGGCGGCGGCGCGGCACCACCAGCAGCCGGTGGCGGAGCAGCAGCAGCTGGAGCGGCAGCCGCCGGAGCAGCAGCGGCCGGCGGCGCAGCGGCAGGAGGCTTAGCTGCAGCAGGGGCAGCAGCCGCGGCCGGAGGGGCGGCTGCAGCGGGCGCGGGAGTTGCCATGACCTGAAGAAATGGTGATTCTTGAACTTGTACAGAATTCGGACGACGGCGAAACCTACCTTGAGTGATCAAAGCAACCGAGAGGCAGATCGGTTGTCTGATTGACTGCGCGACTGACTGTGCGCCCGATGGCCGGTGCAGAGAGGGTCATGGATTCAGAATTATGCTAATTTTTGGTTTGATGTAAAGTTGGAAAGGGCTTTTCTGCACGGAAAATGTGCCGATTCATGCTTAAATATTATTTTAAAGTTGTAAAAACCAACTTTACTGAAGTTTAAACACCAATATTGTCATCAAAAAGTATTGAAAACACAAGTCGACGCCAGAATATGGTTAAAATTTTCAAAATAAAACCAAGTTTTACAACACCCTATCACAGTCTCCTGCCCTGAGGGAATCAGATCCCCTTCCAAATTTCATTCGGCCCCCCTGGATGGCCCGATGTCGGTCGAGGTTCTTAGTGGCGTGGTCGCCTTGACCTATTACGCCACAACCGGCACATTACTGACCCTGATCTTCATTGGATGCACCCATAAAAAGCCAAGACGCAGCCATCTCTACAAAAGCCGTGATCCAACATGTGAATCCGTGTCTTTCATGAGGCAACAGGCACGGTCTTCAGCGACCCAGCAATCCAGCATCACTGAGGAGCCTTCGAAGCCGGCGAAGACTGCGAAATCGCGGTACTTCTTTTCGAGTTCGAAGGATAATCCTAAGATTCAGGAATCTGTGGGTCACTTTTTTGAAGAATTGCAGTTTATGAAAACCATTTAGTCCCGAATCGCGGCCGAAAGCAGTCGCCCAGCAGCGTCCTCCACCGAGAATCAAAAACCAGCAAAGGTTCAAAAAACATCAAAGAAAAAGCGCCGATTCGGAGGACATAAATCGGTGACGAATGCCTCGGTCCAATCGGTCGTCGGCATAGGCACAACGACCAAACAGTCGGCATCGGCGGAATTGACGAAGAATTCAGCCGAGAAGACAAGAACTTCGGCGGAGAAGACAAGAACGTCCGCCGAAAAAACTTCCGCAGAAAATGCGAACCAAGTAAAGGTGCCAGACGTTACCCCGAGTATGAAGGCCATTGTGGATTGGCAGGACAAAATGAGACAAGAATTCCCGGAAGTGACAGAACCGACTCAACGGGGATCGACTGCATCTGTTAAACGTAAGTTTTTTACACTAACAGAGCAAAACGTAATCCAAATAAGCGTAAATGTACAAAATTCCGTCAACTTAACCTCTAAAACCAAAAAAGACGATCGATGCTCCGAAAAATGGATAACCAAAAGTGAGAAAGTGACAGCCTCAACGCGTTCTCCGCTCCGCGCAAGGCTGTCACTCTGCCGTTGACCTTGGAATTGAATTGGAAATGCCACACGAAATGTATGCCTTGTATAAATGTGGAAAGTTGCAGAGAATACCCTCCCAGTGTCATCGGAAGCCGTCGATGTGTGGACGCCGCCGCTGAATTTGCATGAGGATGAGAACGGCAATAAATATCTGTCTTCGCACTCGTCCAATGGCAGTAAGCTTTTTGCAAAAATGACTATCTGAACTTGTTCAAAACTGTTTTGACTTTAGGTTCAGACCAACCTACCGCCGTTAAAAAGTCCACAAAGGACTCGGTGTACGTGCTAACTGCGCAACCAAGTGTCGAAAAGAAGTCGCAATACAGTTCCAAACGTCGAGATGGTTAAGGCTATCCAAAGAAGGTTTAATTGACTTGATAGAAACTGATTCTGAATAAAACTGACAATGAAATGTATTTATCGATTTTTTATCGATTGTCTCCATAAAATCGAAACCAATCAATACTGTATTGATTGGTTTTGAAAGAACCAACTCAGTTTACAATATCCGCAAAATCCAAAATCAATCAATAATGTATTAATTAGTTCAAAAAACCAAAGCAATTGATTATTTTTTTCGAAACAGTCAAATCAATCGATATGGCTTGTATTGATTGTTTTCGTCTTTCCCTCGCTGAGAGAAATTTACGCACACCTGTCTACAAAAACCCCCCAAATTGCATCACCAAACATTCGTCATCGCCAAAATAACCCATAAACTTTCCCCATAACCAACTTTGCAGGTGCTGTTATTTCCATTTTTAAATGCCATTCCTCAAGACATCAACATCCAGACAATTACGCATGAAAGTGCCAACAGAAAAACATTGTTCTTTTAAATCTAAAGTTCATCTTTAAAAAAGCACCAATCATCACCGACATTTTCAACTTCAACTTTTGAAATGTTGCTCTTTCCCTCAAACAATAGAAACAACCTTTTTTGCAAAATAACAAACAGAAAGGGCATAATTATGCCTACCGCCACCGCCATTGTTCAAAGAGTGGGCGACCTTGTGGATTATGCGTTTGCGGAACCATGTGGATATGCGTCGTGGTTTATTCATCACCTTGATACATACATACAGACTGTATTTAGGTGTCACAATTCTTGGAATGAGTGATTCTTCCGTTTCCGCTACTGAAAGAACAATAGTGTAGTGTGTAAATACAAAAATGGTCATGTTGATGGGTGACTAAAAAGTGTTCATCTTGAGATGCAAAAATGAAGAAAGTTAAAAGTTGTTAAAAGGGACAAAGACTAACTGGATGCCGTTTTTGGCTTCTGGAAGTTTGTAATGCGGGGGGACAGCTTTGAATCGGCGACTTCGTTTAGCGTCCATTTAACCGAGATGAGCGGATTTCCCCTTGTTTGGGGT
Source organism: Panagrellus redivivus (assembly GCA_000341325.1). Lineage (NCBI taxonomy): Eukaryota > Metazoa > Nematoda > Chromadorea > Rhabditida > Panagrolaimidae > Panagrellus > Panagrellus redivivus. The sequence continues at coordinate 103,861 of KB455472.1, read as the reverse complement.
ACTTGTTTTTATCCAATGGAGCATGCCGTTCTCGGTTTTTTGATTTCATTTTCATTTCAATGCGGAGTTTTATTTTGGTTTGGTTTGGCCTCCGCCAATTGTCTTAACTGCTTTTTGAACGGTTTTAAAAGTGGACTTTAATGACGTCATTGTAATTATTTTAAGTTTTATTACTGGTAGGCGTAATGCTATGCGTCTGAGTGTCCTATTTTTGCAAATAGTCATATTTATGAACCTTCATCTCGGTCCACATTACCATGAGTACCACTTGACGCCCACTAGTTTCAATCACTCGAGCCACTTGAACACTACATGTGTAGATTTCAAATAGCGGCTGACTGATGACACTTGTAAAGAAACCGCGGTCAGTCAACTGGGCACTTATCATGAAAGGCTTCTGAATGTTCGCTGCAGTCATAGAATGGCGCATTTCGATGTCGCAACCCAAGAAACACACCAAATCCATGTTTTTATCCACAGAGACAACTTTCGCAAGTAACAGCCCAATGACAAGTACTTCTGAATGATTCATGCTATTGACGGTGACAAACTCAACAGATTTGGTGTCAATGCATGGCACAATTTGTCTCAGCACATCTTTACACTTCTGGAAAACGAGCGAGACCAGCTTGTCTTTACTATTCCACGAGTTAAACGGTCCTACGTCACCTTTATCCTTTATCTGATTCGAGATTCTTGAAAGTCGACTTAACTTTTTCAACATAAAGTTGAGCCCAGAGGGTCATGAATAGTCAATCTTTTCTCTTATTTGTAGAAAAAGCGTTATTGGTGCCAAACAAGTGCATATCAGTTGGTTGAATATTAATAAATTGGAGGTGGTAGGTGTTAATAACGCCCATTTTCTGGTGATAAAATCTATAAATAGTTGTCATTTTCGTCTTTATTGCCTTTTTGTAGAAAATAAGCGTGAAATGCCGTCACCAAGATAGGCTAATCAAATAAATTTAGTTCCGTAATTCCTTTAGCAACGCATGTCGGTAGTAAGAAACAGTCAATGTAGCCTGATATGCGTAATACAGTTTGTTTCATGATCTTGTGGTTAAGATTGTTACGTAAAAACTGCCATGATTCACTTTTATCGTGGCTTGTTTTTGCGGTGGCGCATTTCCGGTCGGGGATGGGCTTATATACGTTTTTGCGTAGATTTCTAATGACCATTTCCTTCTGAAATTTAGTTCCCGTCGCACCTGTATTCAAAAGGCGGGTTGAAACAGTCAAATTTCGTCATTATCAGCTGCTTTTTAGGGTTTGAGAGTGTTTTTACTTATTAAATATGAGCTTTTTGTAGGTTTTTGGCGGTTCTGGTTATTTATAATGAAGCTAAAGTCAACCTGAAAGGGTTTCATATGTTTTTCGCTGTCAATTCGATTCGGAATGCCGTTCCGTTTCAAAGTTAAAATCACTCGAGGCAGTTTTAACCGTGTGTTTTGAGAGGGTCCTTCTTGGCGCTGGATAACGCCTATGCCCGCCCTTCCAGTGTTCGACGTGGGCGGCGGCCGACCGTCGAGCTTCCTCCCTTTTGCGCCGAACTTACCGCATTCGCAAGCTTCTGGAGGGCCGCGGGCCGCCCCTCAACCTCGGGTGAAGTCAAAAGTGTTCAATGACACGGTCCTTGCTGGGGTGCCACCTTGAATTTGCACTTTTTGATATGTGATGTCATGGGATTGGATTCGGCGTGGAATTTTGATTGAATTATAGCTTTCTGATGGCTAATTTATGCTTATCATTGGAATCCGCGGTCGCTAGACACTGCTTTTGAAATGAATTAATCGGTTTTTTGTTGTTTTTTGCGCGATTTCCATTTCCATTCTTCAATTGATGTCCCATTTGTCATAATGATAACCCCAAAAATCCAATCTAATCATAACCCTTTCCGGCACCGCACCGTCTCAAGCACCACCATTACGAGATATTGGGCATTGGGCACAAGTGACGACCCTGGTGGCGGCGAAGTAAAATCGAGAATGACAACCAGTCGATCCCTATTAGTATGCGTATTATGTTGCTGTTTCCTAGCCCTGGAGGCATTCAGTATTCGGGATCTCATCAAGGGAGCAAAACGGACAGGTGCGATCAATGAGCCGATGCCCTGTCCAACATGGCATCCATTCCAGTGTCCGAATGGCGATTGTGTTCCGATTAAGTGGGTTTTTCGGAACTTTAATTTTGAACTTTTTGTTTTTTTTTTTGGCAAAAACATTTGTATCTCACCCACCTTATCATTTTTATCTCGCTTTCAGATATTTATGTGACGGTTCAGCAGATTGCGGAGACGGTTTTGATGAAAACCCACAAATGTGTACAGCCGGTAAGTTTACTTTTTCCTTGTTTTCAATAAAATCATGAAATCTGGCGCCCATGCACCTTAACCTTGTTACCGTTCTCCCCCCATCAATGACATAATGGCATTTACTTTTATGTGATTGTTTGTTGGCGCCATTTCTTAATCATTTTCCACATTAACGGCACACATTAACCTTTTTACTTCAATTTACGAAATATGTCACACTTTTGGCCACAACAAAAGTCCAACAATTTCAGCAACTCGACCACCCGTCGAAGAAACCGCATCATTCTTAAAGGCCCTCATTCAAGCACATGGTGATGACTTCTTCGTCAAACTTTTCGGTCCCAAAGCGAAATCGAAACTGTCCGGAATGGGTGGTGTTGACCAGGTTGCTGTAGCTTTGTCACGTAAGTTTTTGATAGCATTGCTTACGTTTACGTCAAATTTTGATAATTTTATCATAGATTTTCTTTTCTGGAGTTGTCTGGGATTATGTCTGCAAAAAGTTTACCATAATTCATCAAATCCTTTAATTTGCAAGCTTAAACTTTGCATTTCCGTATCAATTCCAAAATGGGTGACGTCAATTTTAACAAGTTTGCTGACATCCTCGGGCTGAGGGGTTGCTGTCACGTTGGATCTGTTATATCTTCCGGAAGAAGCATGCGCGGCTTTTAACATGCAAAAAGCGAAGTTGCAATTACGCTTATTTTGACTGGTGCTTGTCATAACTTTCACTTTTGCATCTCAAGCGTCACAATCGGCATCCATTTTTAAACCACTTTGCCGTCTAAGTTTCATCCGATAGATTGTCAATTTGCGTAACCTATGTCGACTCTCCGTTTGCTGGCGTCAGTGAAGTTAGCCGACAAAGTCCAAAGGTGCCCCCGCCGATGCCATTGTCGACAATAAATTTTTGATGACTGTCACCGTGGGCATCGCAGTGGTCATTGTTTCCTCAAAAAGGTTTTTTTTCTCCTCCTCGGAGCTACATGTGTCCAAATTAATTTGCTTGCCACTACTACATACATGTAAAAGCGCGAAAAACGAAAGTGTCACCCCAGCCAGAGATAGCTAAAAGCGGCGAAAAACTTGCTTTTTTGACGTCGTTTCATTCTGGCATCAATGAAATGGGCAAGGATGTACCATCAAAGCCATCCTTTCCCGGGATACTGTACATACAAAACACAAATGTACGATTTCCAACCATCCCAACCCTATCGCTTCCGGCATTTCGAAAGTTTGAACTTTCGATGAAAGGACCAATTTATTCAAATCTATCAAATGCCATATCGCCCTGGAAAAACTCATTTATAACAATCTTTGACAGCCTTATTTTGACAAGGTGGCGTCAACCACACGATCTGTTTCGAGGTATACGCTGTTTTAATGCTGACAGACCACGGCAATAAGCATCTATGCATGTAAAATGACATGCATTGCCTTCAATGGTCGATGTTGAGGGGTTTTTTCAAAGTCAGGTGACTTACTGTTATCCTAAGAACTACTTTTTGATACTTTTTTCGTTCATTCAAGAAAGACTGGGCCATAAAACCGTAAAATAATGCAAGAATTCAAAAATGTCTGCATGAGTTGATCCATTGGCGACACATGGGAGGCCGGGAGGTTTCAAAACGGAAGCCAGGATTCCGCGAAGATGCACGTACTTTGAAGAAAGTAAAATGGAGGCTATTTGGATGTAATTAACGGGGGGCTAGAGTGACCATAATGATGAATGAATTATGCAAAGGTGTGTGTACAAATCGCTTAATGACGGGGGGAAGTTTATTCCGGGATGATGCCATTTTTGTTAATGGGAAGTTTTTTTATAAAAGTGAAAAAAGCGGATGATAAAGGTCGAGACGGCAGTTTAGAAGCGGTTTGTTTTGATTAATCGGATTAATGGGGGACTAATGGTGGTTTGGGGTTTGATTAATTCTGGAATTTCGGGGCGGAAATTGCGTAGAGGGTTTTGAAATAGATTTGGATGGCATTTTGTTGAAGGTTCTTACGGAAAATTTTGAGGTCATTTGCCAAAAGGCAAAACTTTTGTTAAAAACAAGTTTTAAATCTGTAAAATTGTCTTTTTTCAGAATCCCCGACCGCAGAAGCCTTCGGCTCCGAAATGAAACTCACTGAAGACGAACTCATGAAGATGATGTCAGTCATGGACGCTATCACTAGCGGCGCTGGTGGCAGCACAGACTTATCGGCGAATGAATCCGCGGATTTCCGCTTCTTTGCACAGAAACTCCGAGAAACCGGCTTCTTCTGAACACCTAGCCATCGATCCACCGCCGAACAAAGCTTGTCATCCAACTCTCTCTCTCTAACCTGTATCATACACAACTCACAAGATCTCCAATTCGACACACGACAGCAGATTGCCATCCTCGCCAAACATCACAATCTAATCAATAGCAGCGCATGCATTTCCTACCATCGGCTATTGCCTTCTGTTTTTATTAGTTATTTTCTTTTTCTTATAAAAAGTGCTTCATTAGAACTTCTTGTTACCTATGTACTACCGTTTTTTGTGTGATGAAAAAAGTACTATAACCAAAAAGTAATAAGAGTGGTAATGAATTTTCAACGTTGTTTTTATTGTAAGTACGACAAAATGTTCAAATTATGAAAACCTGTAAAAATAATCTCCTTTTTGGAATGAGGAAGATATGTTGTTAGTCCGTTTTGTACATGGGAACCTGTTAAGTAGGAATTGGGGTACTGTAGGTTAGTTTTCATCTCGAAGTTTGCGGCCGACGACGGTGGCGCCAAGTTTTGAGGTGGCGACTTGGAAGGTTGTTCCGGTGGTGCAGGGCTCTCCATCGACGGCGACATAGCCTCCAGTGCCGGCGGCTGGCTCGATCCGGCATGCGTGGACGGGGATGATGTGAAGGCAGGTGTAGTCCAGATGGGAACATATGTCCATATCGATGAACATTCGAGCTATTTGGTAGCGGGATTGGACGACGCGCCAGTCGACGAGGCTCAGGAAGAGGACTTCGTCTTCCATCTTGCAGGATGGGAGGTAGGGGACGTCGGAGCCGAGATGTGACAGGCTGGAGACAACGATGTAGACGTATTCGCTGTCGAGGGTGATCCAATCTGAGGGAACTGGGGAAGATAGAGACGGGGTGGAGGTGTCTTCGTGACCGGAGAAGGCTGTCTTGACGGAATCCACTGGTTTGCCGGGGAGGTGGACTTCCAGATCGGGCAGAGGAGCGACGACGCCACCCTCGAAGTGACCCTTGCCAAAGGCCTTTCTCGCCGCATTCCACTTCAATCTCGTCTTCGCCAGCAGCTTATCATCAGTCACAGGTTTATAGCTAATCCGGCCCTTGTACTTCGCCACACTTGGTAGTTGAACGATTCTGATGAAGGCCTCCATGTGAAGTCGGATCATCCCAGCCCATCTGAAGCGCTCGCTCCCAATGTCGATATCGGCCATCAGGCCCCAGACAGCGCTGAGAAACATGACCTTATGGCCGTCATCGGCGCCTTCAAAGTGGCCCAGACTCAGCTTGTAGTAGGCCGGATTCGTCGCCATTAGCGCCATTTCGGGCACGAAACCGCCTCGGGGCGAGAACGACTCCCCAGATTTGAACGCAACCGATGCCGCTAACGCATTTCCAGTGCCGCCAGGAATGTGAAGAATCGGCATCTTCAGGGCACGAGCCTGATTGGGATGACAGATGAGCCCGGTAAGGACTTCGTTGACCAGACCATCACCACTGAGAATGGCTATCATGGAGTAGGCATCGAGGTCGAGGGACTTGGCGATTTCGGTGGCGTGGTTTGCGTGTTCTGAAACGAAATTATCATTAAAAGTGCCGAAAATCATCAAAATGTTAACTTACTTGTACATAGTAGCTCATAATCACATCCAATATCCTCAAAAATCGGTTTCACGTGGCTTTCATACAAGTTCATGGCTTTCCGTTGGCCGCTGAATGGGTTCAACATGAGCAAGATTCGGCGATTTCCGCTATTTTGGGGGAGATGGGCTGAAATTTGACAGTATGAAGGTCACCTTTTTACTTTTTGCCAAAAACTCACGAGCTTCAGTAGCCCTCGTGGCAACCCGCAATTCCTTCTCAAACTCATCCACGCCACCGCCCATGATTCGTGCCGTTCTTCGGACCCGTTTTCCATTGACAATCGGATACATGACCAAATCGAAGGCCGGTCCACTCTGCCCTGGGGCCGCGGTCGGGTTCACTTTTCGGATGTTCAAAATATCATCGAGGTAGATTCGCTGGGGCGGCTTTGAAGGCTTTGTTTTTGCGGAGTCATCGAAATCACGGATGAGGAGGTATGGGTCTTCGGAGGTCCAAGTGACGGAATTGGTGGCAGTGGCGCTGGAGAAGCGAGATTTGTCGAGAGAGCGGATGATACCCGTAAAAAGTGGCATTCTGAAATGGTCAAAATGGTGTTAAACGTGGTTTTTGATCTCGAAACACGAGAATTTTCTACAAAAATTAAACTCCAGTAAGTCAGCTGCACTAATGAGCAGTCAAAACGCGTATTCAAAGACCCTCCTGATGACTCCAAACCCCAAAACTTTCAAAATTCCAACCTCCCAATCTTTTCAAACCCCACAAGAAACACGAGCTTTATCACAGTTCAGACAGAACAGTCTACGTCGACAAAGTCAACATTGAAATTCCGCCAAAATACAAGCAACAATACAGGCGGTCATCTTGACCCGGGAAGTTGGTAGAGGGGTTTTGTTTGCCGAGACGTGAAAATACCGACCAATAACATAGTTTGTGCTGTTAGGTGACAGTCGATTGCGATTGCGCAGGGCGGGCGCAAAAAACGGAAGGAAAAAAGATACGACGGCCTTAACATTTTCATGGAACGTTGAGGTGTTCAATGAGAAGTTTGGCGAAGAAGAATGGAAAAACAGGGCCCCCATGAACGTGCGGAAAGTGAGACAGTGCAACTTGGAAGTTGAAGGTTGGAAATTGCAAATTAGAAGGTTGGTCTTCAGATGTAGCCAAAAAGTCGCAGCTAAACAAACAGATTTGTCAATTAGAATGACGCCAGGGTTATGACGGGAGGTTTTTCGGGAAAACAAAAGATCAATGTCGGGGCAACCTTGTGGACTGGCCACGCGGCAGCCGCATGATGATCGATCGCTAACTGGTCACGGTTTGGTCGATGTGGGTGGTGGGTGATGATACTTTGACGGAATTTTTATTATGATAAACTGGCCAAAGCTTCTTCTGACGAATTTTTTGTTACGAAAATGAACAATTCGCTCAAAACAGTGCCTTTTATAACAAAAAAAGTTTGTTAAAGGTGGGTGA
>KB455472.1:74329-88382 GCA_000341325.1 Panagrellus redivivus | reverse complement strand
TTTAAATTAACTTTGAATTTTAAAGTGTCCTGGGGTCTTTTGGTTTTTCCAGAAAATGCGTTTTAGTCAGTTTGACGGAAATTAATACCTGAAATGTACGACACGGGGTGGTTGGAGCATGTGTAAGTAATGTTTATGGGTGCGTTAGGGCTGGATTGCTTTATTTTGTACCCTTTTTTTAACAAGTGGAGTCGTTCTGTCATGCGCGGTGCTAGTAAGGAAACACCGGGCCCTTAACTAAGTTGTAGTTGTGTGAATGGATTTAAAAATGAGTGGGAAAGGAGCCTGGCTAATGGAAAAGTACTAAAAATTGTATTGAACGTAATCAAGTGGAGAAAATATGGACAGTTTTTTGATAAAAAGGGGTCATTACAGGTACATTTTGGTCGGGATCTTAAATGCGCCCTTTTATATGAGTACACTGAACGCGAATATTGTAGTATGCAACTTTTTTGTGCCCTACAAAATATAATGGACACAGACAGAAAAAAGTTACAGTAAGTCGCGATTTTGTTGACAGCTGATCGAAAGGTCGATGGACCCTGGAATGCGCTTGCATCAGACAGCAATCCTTGGCACCTGAGTGAGGGCAACTTTCTCGTTGTGTCAACCCTGTGCTACCGGCTCGGCTCGGGGCTTCATAAGCCGAGGCCCAGCCGGTCGGGAAGAGCCTCTCTCCCGGTTTACATTGTTCAACCATGTATTGTCATCATCACCCTCGAGCATCCCGGAGGACAAGTGCAAACAAGCACGCGCCGATGGCTCCCCCTGGCTAGAAGCAACAACGACGACGACAACTACCTGGCTGACAGTGGTGGCGTCCGTTGCCCGTAGCAGCAATTCAAGTTCACACGATGCTACGGGGAAAGGAAGAAACTAGCTTCTGGGCCTTTGCGTTTTCACTTTTCTTGAGGCACAGACCGAAAAGAGCGGCGAAGCTTCTTTAAAGATCGGAAAGATCGGCGGGAATCGACAGATCCGTGCTTTGTGGTTTTTTTTATAATACCACTGCCTGAGGCGAAAGCGCAACTCTCGTCGGAAAAAGTAAGCAAAACGGCTTCGCAGTTCTGAGAATAGGTAAAACGAGTTTAATTCAATCTCAGAAATAGGCTAAACTTCATATAGCCGTTCAACGCCTAAAGCGGTACTGTAACATAATATGAACCATAAATTGGCTACGTGTAAACCCATTTCCCATTGAATGAATCTCAAAAGACCAAAAATTCAACAAAAAAGTCAAAATGATTCCGGAAATACCGTTTGTTGAAACAAGCTTCGTGCAAACAAGCGAAAACAGTGTCACGCATCATAGTTCAGTTCATCCTGGCCAACAATGCTCTGATTCTTCCGGAAGCGTTTGTTTGTCTTTGTTACGTAAAGGTATGGCACATGTTTTATTCATCAACACCAACCTTGATACCCATTTTCGAAATCAAATAAATTATGCAGATTCTTTTTCATCAAAGTACCCGCAAAGCGGTTGCAAGAACACTCAGAATGGCGAACATGCTGAATCCGGATACAGATGCTGTGCTTTTGACGCGTTCATACTCGACGGGATCGCCCTTGATTTTGATGACGCCGCAATCAATGACGTGTTGGGTCATCGTATCGACGAGAAGGACGGTTGATCCGAGGTAGTCTTTGCCGAGAACGCCGAGATCGACATCGGACCATGGCTGGACGGCCATGCCAGAGGCGTCGGTAAACATCTGGAGGACGCGTTCGGACAGTTTGACGTCGTTGTGGCGGAGAGAATCGCAACTTTTGACCGATCCACGACGGACATTGACATCTACAAGGCCATTGGGGCGAACGCCATCGATGAGAGCCATGATTTGAAGCTTTTCGCCGGGGGCTTGAGCGATTTCTACGATGGCACGGGCGCCACGGAAGGATTTCATCTCGACTTGGGCAATGGCGGCGGCTGAAGTTTACCACGATTTACAAAAGCTTCTAAAAAGAAAGTTTCTCACGTTTTTTGTAGGGACTGTCGGCGCACTTGTTTTCATAGTAGTTTACAGTACTCATGAAGCCGTGATCATCGACTTTTTCGACCTTGGCACCGGTGCTTTCTGACATTGAGGTGAGAACACAGTCCTAAAACACCAATTCAAAAACTTTAAACTTAACTTTTAAGCTTACATCGTCCCTCGGCATGTGCATCAATGACCGACAAGTGAAGGTATCCTGCAGCAATGACCTCAAACACGCCCTCAGGCAATCATCTTTAAACTGAATGGAGTCTGTCCCGGTCATATGGGCCTCAGTAATGTCCAGTTTGAACCCTTGTCGATGTTGAAAACATTCATTTAAGGCGACAAAGGTGTTCAAAGGTGGTGCTGATAGTGTGGCTGGAAAAATGAAACGTTCAAAACATGCTGAAACATTGAAAAAACTTACCAACAATCTTAAAAATAGCCGAAATTAAAGCGAACTTCAACATTTTGACACTCCAAAGTCGATAAGATCAGATAAAGAAATATGTTTTTCCAGTGTGTGACGTGAAAAACGGCCTCGAAGATCTCGCTGGTGTTTCGAGAGTGGATCAATGATCTCCCAGACGACAAAAAATGACTAGTTTTTACGGACGTACTTCTGTGGTTTCGTCAAAACGGCTGTCCGAACCTCCCGCAGGCACCCCCAGTTCAAAACAGGTGATTCGAACAAAAAGTCAAAAGCGTCGTCGCCTGGAGGCAAGTCAGTGGCGACTCTGACTGACCCCGTAAAAATCGGGTGGAAATGAGAAGACACACGTTGCAGACAGCCCCAAATCTAACAAATCGACTGAAAACACGGCGACAGGGGATACGGAGAAGGCTCCTGCAAAGCCTTTCCGGCTTCGGATGGCTGGTTTCTTGACTGCAGGCTGACGGGCTTTAAATCGATGACAGGGGTGACATCGGGCGATCAGGAAGGTGGTGTCAGACGACCGATGACTTCAAGGACTACAGTTTATTGGAGATGGTAAAAGTGCAATTCAAAGTGCAATGGAAGTTTATTTTAAGTTGAATCGAGGGGTGTTGGAATGATTTTGAGAAGTTTCATTGAACAAAAACGAACTTTTAGATTATATAACAGAAAATACTATTACGATCCGTCAGAGCCAGACTTTTTGATATTTTCTAAATGCACATTGCCGTCACTCATCACATCACATTCCTTAACAATGTTGACAAACATCTTGACATTTGCCATCAAAGACTTTTCATATGCATAATAAAGATTGTTAGACTAGCTAGTGGCACTTTTACGGCGCTGAATGTGTCTAAAGAAGAAGTACAAACAAGTTGTCGCGTTATGTGTTAATTAGGCTTGTTGCTGTGGAACTACGGCATGTGGTCCTCATTATTGGCGTTGGTGGCGCGAATTTGTAAGCTAAAAATGTTTTGAGTGTTTTCTAGTTTTATGTCATAATTTTTTTTAATTCAATGTCAACGGGTGCGATTTTCTAACATTTTTAATGTTAGTAGTATTTTTTGTTATTGACATTTTTACTTTTTAAAACTTTACTTGTTATTTTATTACATTTGTGTATCAGACAACGCAAAATTTGCAAAATCAATAAACAACATCAACAAATCCCCTCATAATTCCAAAATCGTGCCATCACTGCTTCCCTGAAGCCCCCCTCCCCCATATTTTATCTCTCAAATGGCGTTCCGTTCCAACTTGAGACGGCAAACCTTCCGTGTCGACAAGGAATTAGTCCATCGATGCCGTGTTGGCGGTGGCGGTGGTCATACCCTATAGCATCACCATTTTGTGGTGGTTGCGGCCCTCTGAAGTCCATTTAATTTAGTATTCTTCTTGTTTCGAAGAAAGCATATGCGGCCATTTGCCATCGGTGCATACTTTGTCTTTCCAAGCTCTACATACAAGGTGTGTAAGCTTTTAGCTTATAGTTGCAGCCAAAAATGGCGTTGTGTCGGTAAAAAATGTCTGATTTCGCGTGTTTCTGGAACGCATGATTATTGGCGTTGGTGCGTGATGTCGGTCATTTTCAAGCCGTGTAAGTTAAAAGGTTTTTGAAGGAATTGCGTGTTTTTGGATAATTTATAGCTTAACAAAGGTTACTGTAGATGATAAACGTTTTTATTGGCGCTGGAACATGACGGGGTACTGTAAGTCGTTGAATTGGAGTAGCAATTGGCTTTGTTCTATGTGGAAACAGTGGAAATGGCCTTTTTGGGAAGCGGCATATAGCGTTATAATTTTTAGTTTTGTCTTTGTTTCAAACTAAGAATTACGTTTTTTAAGCTTTTATTAGTGGTTGATCTGTTTGTTTATTTGCAAAAACTTATGCCAGAAGGCATGCAAATCACAGAAACCAAACCTAAATGCAATTCCAAAAGACCCTTGTAAAATCACACTTTGCAAAATCCAGCAACTCGTCTCGAAACAAGTTTATCCAAAGAGGGGGCTCTCTCCCTCGGGAATAGTGCCCTCCCGTCTGCCCTGCGGCCTTAGCCGACCCGGGTTTCCATAAGGCTTCTCTGCTCTTTGCTTTCGTCAGACTCGTTGCCGTTCGCGCCTTTTTTGCGACTGTTATGCCCTCCGGGCGCCCCCGGCCAACACGCCTGACGAGCCAAGGAGTTTTGCCGTTTTTGGCACAGAGTTTTTCGCGACAGTCGACCCCGCCCGTCGTCGAGGAGGCAATTGACTTTTTGAGAGCAGCCTAGCCTAGATGCCACCACCGCCCTCAGGGGGGACACGGCCTCTGAGCCGAGCCTTATGCATCCATCCCACGGATGTGCTCTCTGCCTTGCCACTGAAAGGTCCCTCCGGCAACGTATGTCTCATGAAGGCGGATTCAAGCTTTTTCGAAACGGGTACTTAACGCCTGTTTTTGTTTCCTTGTCGAAGTCATTGCTAGCGATTAGACTTTTACCTTTTAAAAATATTTTAAAAGTTATCAAAAGTTTAAACTTAAATTTTCAAATATCGGCATAGTTCGTTGCAATTGAAGGAAATGTTATGTCGTACAATTTTGCATATCAGACCTAAAAATCAATTTCTTTTGTACAATGTTCAAGGCAATCAGAAACTATTTTCAAAACCGTTTCGCTCTCAGAAAACATCGAAAAGCATTTCCCGGCCGACGTGAATCGCTTTTGATTTTTTTGCTTCCCCGACTTGTTGAGCTTGTCATTGTTGAAAAAGCATGTAAAAAGTGTAAAAAGCGCACCAACTAAACTTCGGCGCGCCTCTTCAAATCGGTTTTTTCGATTGCCCGTAGAGTCCTAAATCATTCCGATGTGATGACCTTGTCGACTATTCCCATCTTTGTTTATCTCAACAATGCAACAACAAGCCATCTAATTTGTACTGTTTTGCCTATACAATTGACCTATGCTATCAGCGGTCTTTCGAATCTTGCTTAAATTATTGCAAATCTGTCAAAATCCAGCTTTGCAGGAACACCTTTCCCGCAAAGTCGGTAAAACTCATGTTAGCATTGTTAGCATATTGAGTTTCAACTTTCGATTTCAATATCTAGTCGCAGGCTTCCGCGCAGCTGGACGCCTCAGGACACTGTGGGAGGCTTGCAAGTGTTGTGAGGCGGATGCTTCAACAGCGTCAAGACCGATACCGCATGTTGGTTACATCGTTTTTGCAAGCGACGTCAAACCTGCAAAATACTTGAAGAACATCTTGACACTGTCATTGTGGCTCGAAAAATAGTGAAGATCTTCGATGTATGCGGGAAATGCGGATGATTTGGGCGAGGGTGTATGCTTTTTTTGATTTTTTATCTGAAAACTTTATAAATTTTGACTTATTTGCGTTCTGAATCCCCGAACTTTAACATTTTTAACTTAAAAATCGTGTAAAAGTTTAAATTTTACCGACAGTTTTTACAGTTTTTCCAAAAATAGCCTTTCAATTTCGCGATCGCGGAAGCTAAACCTTCTGAAATCCGATCCCCCTTCCAAAACAGCTTCGTATTGTTCGTACCAAAGTTGCTTCCTTACGTATGCGCATGACCATTGTTACGTTTTGAAAAGGGTCAACAAACTCAAACTTCCTTTTGTGTCTATAAAATTTCAAAACTTCAATGTAAACGGTGTCCATTTATCCCGGACTAACCTATGTATCGTCAAGCCGTACCATTTATCTATGCCTATGAAAGTTGAAAACTGACCGATTTCCTCCTCTAACGCCCTCCATCCGAAGTTCCGAAGCGCCATAGTTGCGTGACTCCATTTTGTGTCAATCAGCGGTTACTGTGGGGTTGGCGCCGCTTTTTCCGATCCGATCCACCAATTGGAATGGCGAGGAACAAAGACAGGCATTCTGACGTGACGTGAGGGATGGAATGGTCGTCGCGTGTCCGCTAAACACTGGATTTGTGATGGGGGCAAGGCAATCCGTTCGTGATCGGTTGAATAGGTGGACGGAATTCTGCCCGAATGATTCGAAAATTGTTCTCCCCTCTTTTCACAGCAGGAGGGCAGGGTTGCTGATTTTGGAGGGGAGAGATGGCTCGAAGAGGCATTTTCACTTTTTATTTCCTTGGAAAAAGGTTGGAAGTGACGGATTATAGTGTTTTTTTCGCTTTGAAGAATGCCGTGTGAAGCTGCAACCTTGAAAGTGTCTCTGCGAAAATGTGTGAATAGTGTCATTGAAAGTGAAAGTGAGCCTGTTTTATGCAATTTCGGAGATGAATTTTGATTTTTATCCGTCTAAGATGACTTGATTTTGATCGAATCATGCTTTCCTCATAAATTCATGCACCATAAACTTAAAATCGGCCCCGCCCGGCCACCCTGAACCCAAGCCCCTGTTCAGTATGATTAATCGCCGGGCTCCCATCTCAAATCATATCACCCGGGCAGCCTGCAGTTACGTAACATTGGCGATCTCGCTGTCATCAGCTGACTGACCTTCACTTTCATCTCGCAAGACCGATTATTGCCGCCCGATTTACAACCGGCCCCGCTGGCTCTACCTTTAGCCCTTTCATGTCATGCCCTTCCTGCACCGAAACTAAACGACATCCGGTTTCCGTTTTTTTGCTAGCCTCCAGAATCTCGACTACCGCCAACCTTTTGTAGCAGCGTAGCAGCAATTTTTGAACCTATAAATCCACTTTTCCATGACAGCCCCACAATTTCCGCATGTTATTCATGTCTGCTGAACACACATAATGCAGCTTCCTGAAAAACGCGTACCTTTACGGGGTGCCAGTTGGTCCATTTCCGAATGCACTGCAAGCCTTCCGCTCCAATTGAGCCTTCAAGGCTAGGCGTGTTTCGAAAAAGTGAAATCGGGGTTAGCTATCAGTTTTATAGCCCATTGTTGAACGCGATATTATAAACAAAGGATGCCAGAGTAGAACCCGCCACTCTGGCTGGATACAATTACGGTCCCTGCATATCCGAACCTCTTCCCCCTCCGGAAATTGCGGCATCCACCCTTCGACTGTCATGCTTGTTGACCACAAACGACCATCCATGGATGTCGTTAGTCATGCTGCCCTCAAAGGTGACCTCATTTTTGAGGGATGGCGGTCCGGAAACGGGCACATAGTCAGTATCTTTGGTTTTGTGACTCTTTGAGCTTTAGTAACATCAAACTATAGGCTATATCTGAACATATCCACGCTTTTTGGGGGGCCAAAATCCCGGAAATGCGTCAGTGCGCAATGTAATTGACTTTTGGACATGTTTTCCGGCACGGTGAAAGTTTTTGTCGATGTCGGCGTCGACAATGTCCATTGACGTTGAAGTGATTCTTGGTTGGTTGGTTGTCCATCGACGTGTCGTGTCGAAAGGCCGCACTTGTCGACCCTTAGGTCGACGAGATGGTTCACAGGCTTTTGAAGGGTTGGGCAGGCCCTGCGCAAAGGCAAAGCCTAAACAAACCAGGATGCGGAAATGTTGCTTGCGCTTTGCCTTTTTTATGGATCGGTTTACATTATGCGTTCGGAAAAATCAGTGTGG
This sequence comes from Panagrellus redivivus, assembly GCA_000341325.1. NCBI lineage: Eukaryota > Metazoa > Nematoda > Chromadorea > Rhabditida > Panagrolaimidae > Panagrellus > Panagrellus redivivus. Next base: position 80,436 of record KB455472.1, on the reverse strand, counting down.
TTAGCGGTGATTCGGCTGGGAATGACTGCTGACCTTAAAGAAGGGGTGTTTTAGGGTTCTTGCGCAATACTAGCTACTAGAACAGACGTTTACGTGATTAGGAGTTGTAAAACGTCTGAAAACACGGATATCGAGATTAGGAAGTGTGATCTGAGCGTGGGAAAGTGTGTCTATTACGGTAATTTGCTTGATTTAGCGTGTTTTGCACCGAATTAAGGTAGTTTGAGTTACTTGCGCAGTTTCTTCCGCGCACCCAGCTTCTCGATACCTCGCCTCCCGTGCCTCGGAACCAAGTTTTGAGTCTTCCCCTTCCCTCCAATACACGCCCGGGGGTCGTCGTTGTCGTAGGGTAGGTCGGACGCCACCCCGGGGCCGACCCACCACCACCTACCGCCGAAGAGGTACTTCTCGACCCGACGCCGACACACGCTGGGGGTAGAATAGAACAACGAAAAAAAGAAGAGTTCGACAGTTGTCGCGCAATTCACGTCTTTGCGCGTGTCCGTGTGTAGGTACCTAGACAACGTCGTCGACGTCGACGACGATCACCGGAAAATGTCCTTTTCGCGCAGCCGCATCCGCCGATGAAGGCAGCTGCTGCGTGGTCACACGTTGTTGCTCGTCGCTTCTAATGGATGTGCCACCACCGCCCCACACGACGTGGCCTCGATTCGGTCGTCTGACTCTGACTGACTTCAGAAGGCGATGAATGGCGGCGAGTCAGTCCACTCTGACTGGGTCACCCGGATTCCGACGCCGCCGCCGACCATCCCAAAAATGTCTTGTTTTTTTATTCCGTCAGTTAATGTCGATCTCACAAAAAAAGTATTACGTTTGATAGGTGTTGATTTATGTGAACGTGTAACATAACGAGTTTTGAGCGAGTCTTGGAAGGGTTCCAATGACAACAACTTGAGAATGGTATCGTCTTTGTTGATAGGGCACTTGTCCCTGCAAACTTTGGCCGATCAGTCATACATAATGCATCATTTAGTGTCAAAAACTTATGTTTGTCAAATCACATCAAAGGTTATTGACATATTTTTTCTACCGCGATGCGTGATAGTTTTTGTGCATGCCAAATAAGTTCAATATTTCGCGCCGAGACCATGTTAGAGTCCAGACCCATCCCATCGCATCAGAATCAATGTAAATCACCTTTAAGAAGGGGGTCGAATCGGCCACGACTAAGGCGATGCGGACGAAAAGGTCACTTCCCGATGACTGTTGGCAAAGGTCACTCAAGGGCATGACCGAGACTACGCCCGTAGGCGCCAGCCAACAGAAGGGTGTCTTTCTGTGGCTAATTCTGTGGTGCTCGCATGCGTTTTTTGGTACCGTCCTTTACGAGTAAGGTGTGATCGGTTTAGAAAAACGGACAAGGGAATCTGGAATCTGGCGGGGGTGACCGTCATGGTCGCCAAATTGGCGTTGTCAAAACTTTTTTATGCCCTCTTTAGGGGGTCTGGGCGGCGTGAATGGGTTTTTGAGTGGACTGATGGGGCGGTAATTTGCAAATTTTTGAGAAAACTTTTTTTAAATTTTGAACTTTTGTGTTTTTGAGTGAAAAAATGTACAATCGCAGCGAAGCATACATTGTCCGAGTCCTCTGACCAAGTCCAAATGATTGATATCACTTTGTCCAACCTCTGTTCCTCACCAAATTGGCGCGATTCTATTCACTTAGACATTTTGCAGCCGTCAATTTCCCGCGCAGGCTTTTTTCCCGTTCCTTTCTTAGAATTTTATATTGCCAGTTTGCAGTTGACGTCGATTTTCTCGCATTAATCCGTTGCATAATTTGTTTACCGTCTCGCTTATGCTTTTTCTCCATAAAAATTTAATTATCTTTCCCCATGTTAGTCGTCATTGGCCAGGTGCGCAGCCCAGCCTCTTCCGGAAACTAATATGGCATCATCTCCGTCCCTCGGCCCCTTCTTCAGCCAAATGTCTTCTGAAGCATGCATCCACGAGTCGACATTTTTATGGTGTTTTGTCAGAACCGGCGATGAGCGTCGTTGTCATCGTCTTCCGACGCCGCTTGGTTGGCTGCCCCTGGAGACCGGCGGTTGTCGCCAAGGTTTCTGAGAGCCAGGCAGCCTTCTTGGTTCTTTGTGCTGGTGTCCCGCCTAGTATGAGGGAAAGAAAGAGAGAGAAAGACTCCAACCTCCGAAGGCAGTAGTCGTGTCATCATGCTCATTGTCCATCCTGAGTGTTTTTGCACAGATTCAAACTGGCAGCCGGTGGGTCGGCAGGCTGGATATGACCTTGTAGATGCATGTTGAGGTTGTCCATGGTACCGCCAGTTCTCATGGATCCCTCTTATGACTTTGTTTGCCTTTATACGTCGTCAAAGGCGATTCATGATGGTCCAATTAACCAATTTTACCTCTTCAAAGTCATCCTTTGGATTCGCCATCTTTCCAATTATCGCCATCCCTCATAAGCCACGCCCACAAAATGTTCAACTCACACCATTTTTTCACCCAAATGCCCTGAAGGGCAATAATTTCCAGCCATCCGTCACCATGTCCGAGATTCCGAAGCTCCCTGAGGGCCTTCCACGTCCAGCTAACATCGTTCGATCTTATACATAAGCCATTGTTTCAACTTGGCCCTCCATCCGGACACGAACCATGCTTATGCTTATAGCTTTGCCCGTTCCGCGCTGTCCCCAAGTCAAAACATAGCCTGTGGGGGTGGCGTAAACAAAGGCCCCCACTGTTATTCCAAACGTAATCTAAGCTAACTGCCAACCAACTTTTCTCCTCTATGCCGATTCTCCCGCAAATTGCAATCGGGCAATGTTTGTGTTTTGTCATTTGAAACCCGTCCTATTCATAAAATTCGCTCTGTAACTTCCACCGATTACGGTTACGTGGGTCGTGCTCTGTTTAACTTTGCCTTTTTCGGGCCGGGCCTATTTGTTCATTGCGCGTTTTCCGTCTTTTCCGGATCTGTGTATTGATCGTTGTTGTGTTTTTTCAGGACCAAATCAGAGTCGGGACCCCTTGGGAGGTTTGTATTGGTATTTGATGTTTTTCCTTGGTCCCAAGAGCGTGCAATCGGAACAGTCATCGCACCCTTTATGGAGATGGCCATCGGTGATGGGTTGATGTTGACAAGAAATCGATGCAAGAGCGAGCTAGGCGGTTATAAGACTGATCAGAAATGTTGACTCAAGCTGTGAATTGACTGGTTTTTGCGTCAATTTGGGGATGATCTGGGCGGAACTTGGAATTTGAGCAAAAACCAAAGCAATGTTTTTGCTTGCATTTTTGATTTGAAAGCATTCGCATCGCTGTTTTCAATCCAATCTTACAACTCGTGAATAACGGGAGCACGACTTACGGCCTTCAAAAAACGCATGTGAGCCATTATTTCGCGGGAAATGGCGTCGCCGTTAGCCATTCGCTTCGAAATCAATCCCGTTCGCCGGGGGTCGCGATTCATTCGTTCTGTGGCTAGGCCTATTTGTCAGGGGCATTGCTCCCGATCGATCGATATGCCCTGCGATTTGTATCCGGCCAGGATGATGACAACGTCGGTCGACATGATGATGTCCTCTCTCGCGGCCAGGGCAGCGGCGCTTTTGACGCCTCCCGTCAAAGTGCTTTTCGCGTGCAATTGGCCCGGGAGAACAACAGGACCACCGCCGAGCGACTGTCCTCACTGATAGACCCCGAACAGGGCCGGCTCATTACCCCTCGAGGCAAACGATGACGATGGCGGGATTGCCGGGACACGCCTTTCCGGTCTCGGCTTTGCCGGCACGGCGCGCACGTGAGACTTTCTGCCTTTCGTGAGCTAACTACCTTTGGAACAAGCGCGTTTTTTATAAAATAAAGTCTTTTTTCGATGTTTTTACAGGCGGTCAGCTTTCCAGACTGCGTGTCGCCGCTGGCTTATCGCATTTTGATCTTGTTTTCTCGAATACGACCTTCGGGATTCGTGTATTTTTGGATTTTATTCGTTTTTGCGGAATTGAAAAACTTGAACAGCAAAATGAAATGTAAAATTGTCGCTAATCCGGTGCGCTCGAGGTAATTTGATAATTGCACACCCACCGGCGGGGTTCTTTGCGCGTTTCCATGATTTTCGTGCCGCGATCCATCCGACTGACCTTCCCCGCCTGGCTGCCGTTGTTCCAATTGCTACCTATAACTGACCTTATGGTTAGTCTGTCGTGATTTTTGTCATCGTCGTCATACCGTCCTGCGCGAAGGGTCGTCGTCCAGGTTTTCCGTTGCTCCCAAAAAGCGTGTTTGTCTGGTGCCTTTTTTTTGCCGTGGCCGAGAGAGACCGTTGCCATCGTCGTCAATGTCGGGCTCGGGCGGCGGCCCCCTCTCCTGTCCTGGTTCGGTTCACATGTTCACCAAGCCAAGGGGGGGGACACTGCTGCCGTGGGCGACGCCGACCACTTCCTCACCTGCGCCAATGCCATTCGGGCTCTCAGAGCTCACGAAAACTACCCTCCTCTACGTAGTTATATACGCGCGTTTGCCACTGCCGGTTCTGTAGTTGTACTTGGTTCGATGCCGTCCTTGCCCATGCCGAGTAGAAAGAACCCTTTATTATTCATCTGTTCTAGTTTTGGACAGACACTGTGTTCCACATCCCTCAAATGCCATCGGAGATTGTCAGGGTCAAAGTCACATTGTGTCCTCTTCCATGTTTTTGCCTTTTTGAACCCACCATTCAATCTTCATTCATTACCTTTCCATTTTTACCTTTTGTTTTGACCGCATTGATTTATTATTTTTACTATTCACCGTTGTCGTCGTCGTTCGCCATTCGAGTTTTTATTTGTGTGCCAAACTGTAATAATCCACGGAGTTGCTCACCCTTTTCTGCCTTTTCCAGCCTATCTCACCACGAAAAGCTCACCACTTCCACTTCCACAGTGTCCGCCATCGCTGTGTGAAAGCCAAATCCGTAACGTCCAAACCTGTCATTTCGCAATACTCGCACCGACTTGCCAGCGATCCACTTCGCTCACACCTGTAAGCATTTTTAATTACCTCCCTGTTTTTTGATTTTCTATCCACCTCCTTTCCTTTTGGGCCGTCCAGACAGTGGTGTCACTGATCAGCTGAGACAAGCGCCGTCTGCCGAGACGCGCCGAAACAACAAGACGGTTGCTTCGCCTGCGCCTTCCGTCGTCCGACATCGATCAAATCTGGTGCGCTACCGCTGCTGTCAACCTTCGACGTGAGGGACGAGCGAGTCACAAAAGAGAAGCGGGCCCCCGGCAACCGTAGCACACGTGAGAGAAGAGTTCCCCCTCTCCTCCCACAACCGGCATCGAGCACGCTGGCCTCCCTCAAATTTGAGCCATCATCAGTTGCCTTCGCAACCGGCAGTGGTGCGACGAATCACCATCACAACCTGTACCTGCAAGCAGCAGCCACGACGTCGTCGTCCACACCGTCTGGGCCTCCATCATCATCAGCAGCAGCAGCCGCGCCTTCGACATCATCGTCGATCGTGAAGGCGGAGCAGAATCCGTACGATCTGATCGCGCCGCCCGTAGCCAAGCGACCCCGGATCGACACCCCATCAGTCAGTTCGACGACATCGAGCTCGGAACCTTCACCGACGACTTCGAACAACGGGGCCGAACAGATCATGCAGAATGGTCACGAGTTACAGAACGGCGGCGGTGTCGTCGCCGGAGGCAATGTTCCCGGCCACAACGAGCATGATCTCAATCTCTACAATGGTGCCGATGGCAGGAGCAAGTTGAACAGTGCCGCCAGCGTCGAATCCTTGGATAATTGCAGTACCGTCAGCTCGGGCGATCCCAACATGCAGGTTAGTGTTCGTTTTAATCATCGATCTATTCTGGGCCTTCAAAGGGTAGCGCGATAACATCACTTTTCGTAATTTACATCCTTTTTACTTTTTCTAAAACTGAAAAAACTGCGCTTTCATGCCTTACGTCACTGGCGGATTACTTTAGACCTGATAAGATTTGTCTCGTATTGCCTTTGAAAGTAATATTGCTACATATGGCTACAGTAACCCACTCTGTAGTCGGCACAGTGACCAAATAGGATTAGCGGGGACCCATTTGGTTTTTCGTACCTCGAATTACGACATTTACA
>KB455472.1:1940-52029 GCA_000341325.1 Panagrellus redivivus | reverse complement strand
CATAAATTTTATATATAAAATTATCAATTTTCAAAGTTAAACCAACCCCGCTTGCTGGATAGCCTTATGCTTCTCCTTCATCTCCCCAAGGGTGACCAGACCGCCGGAGGTGCTGACAGGTTTCGTGACTTCTTCGGATTCGGCATTGGAGGTGAATTTTTCGTTGATTTCGCGGCCAACTGAAAGACAACTTCAAAAAACCAAAATTATATATAAAAGATGACTTACGGCGCTCTTTTTCTTCCTCGAGTTTCTTCTTCTGCTGCTCGGCATCCTCCTTAGCACGTTCGCGACGTTTTGAGATGTGGATGAGGCGTCCAAAATCAGCGGCTGACATTTTTGAAGGCTGTTTTTGAATGCGTTGAAAAAAGTTGATCGGAATGAGGTGGATGTCTTGGCGTTGTGTTCCCTTTCACCATTTTCAAACAGTGCAATTTCTTCGACGTTTTTCACGTTTCTCCGATCAAATCCCGCTCCAAATCTCGACAGTTTCCCGAGATTCTGGCCCCCTTATCACTCCAATGGTTGCTCCAGCTTGGTGGCCATATCGTACGCCCCCGCGCGACGTTCTCAAGAAGTTTCTGGTCGTCCTCGGTGGTGCTGTCGTTGGAGCCAAGCTTGTTACCTTCCAGTTGCAACCACTTCGGGTTTGTGGCTTCTATTTCGCCTTTTTTGCACTAATTTATATATATTTTTCTTTCCAGGAATATGAAGAGGAACTCGAACGAGGAAAAATCGCCCTCCTCGAAAAGTATAAGGCTAAATTCGCCGAGCGAAGGGCAGCAGCCTTGCAAAATCCCGATGGCGGAGATGGCGACGACAATGGCACCGGAATCCCCCATGCCGGCTCCCGACAATCAGAACGAGCAAAGCGCTTCAGGCTATGAGGTCCAAGCACCGGCAGGGTCGGCCATGAGGGCGGCATTCAACAGGTTTAAGCAGAGGAAGTCGGATTTGAGTGATGTGTTGGATTTGCGGGTTTCGGAGGGTTCGAGGACGGATGAATCGCCGATTTTTGAGTGTAGGCCGTTGTTAGGGGATTTTGAGGGGTTGCCGGAGGTTTGTCATGGATTGAGGTGGGTTTTTGTCCTTTATTTTGATAAAATTATATATAAAATGTGCATTTAGGCCCTACAACGAGTGGACAATCACAACTTTTCCATCCCGTCCAGGCCTTTTCGTTATCAACGACGCTTTTGAACCTTCATCACATCTCAATTGGCTCCGTTCAGCGATTGGTGAGTACAGTCAGCCACCAAATCCGACCAATGTCAATCTAACTGGTGAAGCGGGGGAGAAGTATGCATTGGAGGCGGTCAGATGGGCGACCCTTGGCTTCGATTATAACTGGACGACAAAAGAATACCCGGATGTTCCGAGGGCGCCGCTGCCAGTGGAATTCACTGATGTGGCGAATTGTGTTACAAATGCCGTTGGATTGGGCGAATTCCATGCTGATACGGCCATCGTGAACTATTATCCATTGAAGGCTCGGCTGTCTCCACATGTTGATCGGTATGTTTTCCTGTTTTTCTTTACATTTTTAAAGAAAAGCTGCATTCCAGCTCCGAACGCGACCACAGCCAGCCCCTCATCTCCCTGAGCTTCGGCCAATCCGCCATCTACCTCACCGGAGGCGTCTCCGCCGACGATGAAGTCCTTCCCATCATGCTCCATTCCGGCGACATCCTCGTCATGGCCGGTACCCAGCGTCTCGTTTTCCACGCCGTTCCTCAGGTTCTCAAGACCCGCACCTTCTCACCCCCTGTAGGTCTGCCTTCTGATGCTGATTTCACGTCAGTAGTAGCCTATGCCAACACCCATAGGATAAACATCACTCTTCGAAGAACCCTCCCCTCATAGCTTTTTGTAGTTTCTTTCAAATTTGTTGATTTTGTCCCACCCCTTTAGCCCCTGTATCTGCTCAAACAAATAGGTAATAAATTGAAAAATCTTTATTATGTACAAAAACAAAAACCAACTTAACAAAAATAACCGTTTTTTGGGATTTCTTATATGGTAGAGATACAGGAAACACACGTTTTTAGAGGTACAAAAAGACCTGGGAATAGATTTTAACAGAGAAATTGAGTTAAATTAAGAATGATCAACGATTTGGAGATTGAAAGCTCAACGTTTTCTACCCCGACGTCTCGGACTTGGCAGATTTGCCGAGGCTTTCGTGGCGGCGCGAGTGGTTGCTCGGGTATGGCGCGGTGATGGGGTTCGGGGCTCTTCCTTCACTTGGCGGAGTTCTGGTTGGGATGGTTCAGGCGATTTCGGGGTCGCGATGGAAGGGCGTCGAGTTGAAGGTGCTGCCGATGATGCTTTGGCATCTGAGGCCCGCCTTTGGGGTGTTTGGGATACTGTAGCACGCGCGGCGGCCCTGGTTAGTCGAATGGTGGGGGTTTCTTCTTGGCCGGATTCAGAGGGCGTGGCTTCTTGCTGCTGTCGCACTCTGGATCTGGTCAATTTGGGTGTTTCCGGCTCCGGCGAGAGCTCAATGACTTCAGGTGATTTCGTCTTTTCTGCCGGCTTTGCTGGTGCCTTTCTTCTGGTTCCAATCGGCTTCTGTGGCGTTACTGGTTCTGGCTTCGGTTGCAGAAGTTCAGGTGTCTTTTCCTTTGCCTCCTCAGCCATTGCGTGGGCGGCCCTTCTGGTGATCCTTGGCCGTGGTGGCGATGGAGCTGGTTCAGGCAACGTTGGCGGCTCTTTAGCAGCCTCTGAAGCAATCTGTGGTGATACTAACTCCTTCTTGACCTGCAGTGGTTCGATCGATCGCGGTTTCTGCTTCTTCTGAACTGGACGCCTACGACGAGCGACCTTTGCCTTCTTTGATGGCCCAGGCTGCGGTTCGGGTTCGGCAGTTGTTGCCAGCTCACTCGGCTCTTCTGCAGGCTCCGATTGGTCAGGATGTTTAACTTCTGGCTCGACGACTTCTGACACCGGTGCCTTTCGCTTGAAAGCCTTCTTCGGTGTTACTGGCTCCGGTTTCAGTTGCACAGCTTCAGGGGTTTTCTCCTTCTCCATCGCGTGAGCAGCCCGCCTCGTGATTCTTGCATGTGGCGGTGAAGGAGTGGGTTCCAGTGACTTTGGCTCTTCTTCAATCGGTGCAGATTCCGATGGCGTGGATTCTTCCGGAATAGCTGTCGACTGAGATTTTGCGATTCGTGTTATTCTTGTATGCAGTGGCGATGGCACAGGTTCCGGTGACTTTGGCGCTGCCTGTTCGACAGGCGGTTCGGATTCTGACGGCGTCGACTTTGATTCAGCAGCCCTTCTGGCGGTTCTTGTCAGCGGGGGAGATGGATCGGGTTCAAGCGACGGTGACTTTTCCTTTGGTGCTTCTGGCTGCTTGGATTCAGATTTAGCGGCCTGTCGTGTTGTTTTTGTCTGAACTGGTGGTAAAATCGGTCCAGGCGACATTTGCGCTTCTGTCAACACCGATGCAGCCTTTGATTGTGACTTTGCCGCTGCCCTCGTCGTTCTGATCTGCGGTGGTTCTGGTGACTTTACCGTTTCTGGCTCTTCGACGGCTTCTTCGGTATCAACTGACGGTGTCGATTTAGCTTTAGCAGCAGCGGCCCTCGTTGTCCTTGTCTGCGGTGGAGACGGCTCAGGTTCTGGCGATGGCGTCACTTCCTTTGCCACCTCTGCAGGCTTACGTTTACCACCCTTCTTCGGTGTTTCAGATGGCACTTCTGGTTCAGGCGATGCCACTGCGGATTTTTGAAGAGCGGCCCTGATTGCTGTTCTTGTCCGCGGTGGAGACGGTTCTGGTGACTTTGACCTCTCCTTCGGCTTTTCCGCAAGTTTCGGCGGAGCGGCCTTCTTTGATGTTCGTTGTGGTCTTTGAACGGGAGCGAAGTTCAGCTTCGTTTGGACCCATTTCTTTGGCGGACTGCGTGGAGATGGCTTCGGAAGAGTGTCTTTTTCGACCGTCTTAGTCTTTGGAGTTCCCGTTGTCGCTGGCTCTGCAGAAACTTCTTTCGAAGGTTTTTCAGCCGGCTTCTCAGGAGGAACAGGCTTTGATGTCGGTTTTAGCGTCTTCGGAGTCGTCTTGCAGATTAGCAAGGTTGCAACAGCCGCGGCATTACGACGAGCACGTACGGGAGGCACTGGTGTATGATGGGCTGGTGGCGACTTCGGTGGTGAAGCCTCTGGCGGGGGCACCTTCTTCGTTGGAGATCTTTGAGGACGTGCAGGCGATTGGTTGACTGTACCACGTGTTCGAAGCACTCGAGGCGAAGTCGGCTCAGCTTGCTTTTGGGCACGGGTACGAGTACACGGTCCCGAATCGTCAGCAGTAGCCAATTTCGCAGCCCGTGCTCGTGGCTTTGCAGGTGGCTTCGACTTTGTGGGAGATTTCGGTTTTGGTGCCGATTTCTTGCCCTTCGCCGGCCTACCCTTTGCCTTCTTCGGTGGTCGACCTTTAGGCTTCGAAGCTGGGCGGCCCTTCTTCGGCGACGGCTTAAGGACTGGCTTCGGCTTCACAGGCGCATCACGCTTCGCTTCTTCCTTCTGAATCCTCTTAATCGCAGCCATTAGACTTCCATATTCATCCTCCGAATCAGTTTCATTTTCGTCGGTTGAATCATTTTCATCGCTATCGGGCACTTCCGGATACCAATACGGTCGAAGTGAGTCAAAAGCGACCTTCGCCTTCTTGCGGTTGTGTTGCGGGAAGGTGGTCTTGAGCTCCGGAATCGGCATCAAGAAGTCGAGGATATCGTATTCACTGAACACACGGGATGTGAATGCGTTGAAATACTGATGGCATCGGTAGCAGCAGTGATAGTAATGACCGTCAAGTTGTTCATTGAAGGAGTAGCAGTTGGTGAAGATGCGGTTGAAATCGGCGAAGACCATTTCGATCTGAAAGTTGAAACTGATGAATTTCAAAGTTTAAGGTTGGTGGTTGAAGTTACTTACAGTTTTGTAATACATATTCCGAAGACGGTTTCCAATAATCTCCAATGTCATCGGCATGTAGACACTTTCAGCATAAGTTGGTGCATCGTATGAATCGACAGGATAGTGGAACGGCCACGACAGAAGGAATCTCATCATTGCCGTGTGCAATAATTTGGTCTTCTGGTACAAGTGTACTGTCATCTTATACGGGCTGTTGCGGACTGCCACAGGTTCAGGCTCCGATGAAGTGAATGCCATCGGCAAACCGAGAAGGTCGGTCTTCATTGCATCTGGGTGCTGCTTTTCGAGGTACATTTCAAGGGGCGTTTCTCGGAAGATTTCGAGTTCGTCATCGACGCGGTCTTCTGGGTGTTCATCCAGGCCAGCGAATTGATAAGCAATACGTGATTTCGGCTTGCCTTTGCTCATTTTGACTTTGAGGTAGTTCAATGGCGTGTCGATTCCGGTTGGCTTTCGTCGTGGTTGTGGAACAATGGTGGGCACGCTCCTCTTTTCAATTGATAAGCCGCCAGGAGGCTTCGGCTTTCGACCACATAACGCGACCAAGGTCCGTAGCAAGTTGCTATGGTTCTTGGGGACATCCAAAACACTATCCGGAAACAGTTCATCAATTGGCCGATGCTCGATACCCTGCTGTTTGAAGATGTCAAACGCAGTGAACTTCATCTTCCGGTTCTTCACGACCAGCGATTCGAACTGGTCCAGCTTATCCAGCATGAACTCCAAGGCATTGTCTTCTTCTTCGCGGTTGTTGCACATCTTCGCCTGGCAATACATCAATTTTGCGCCGTCATAGCACTTGATGAAGTTGTTGTACTGAACTTCTGGGATAGGCACATCGGTACTGAAGTGCTGCTTCTTGAAGTAGCCAAATGCATTGTTATCAGCGTAGGTCAACAAATGCTGGTATCCAAGATGTTCGACATGATACCGTTTCAGCTCGTTCATGAGGAAAGTACCGTATCCATGGACTTGATTTTCGGTGCTGATTGTAACGAAAACGATTTCGGAGAATTCCTGGGTGGGAAAAGTGCGGAAACAGATGCCTCCGACGACGCGCCAGGTTCGCACTAAAGTTTCAAGATTAGAATCCGTGAAAGATGAATACCAAAACAACTTACAAGGATTATTTTCATCATTATACTTCACCAATATCATGCACTTATGCTTCGAATTCAACAGCAGCCTCAAAATGTAATGTCTCGGCATCTTCGGCAACTGGGTATGAATAACCGCAGCGAACTGTGTCAGTAAATCAGACATAACAGGTCGATCGTAACTCGTTTTGCCGTCGACGACCATCAACACAAGGCCGCCACTGGCAAAGTTCTTCTCTGTTTCCGTATCGAAATGGGTTAGCCATTGTTGTTGGCGCATTTGGGCACAGACATTCTGCATGTTGCGAAGGGTCGTCATTGCCGTGCCGTCTTTCCAGGCATGGTTAACCATTTGAACGGCTCTTTGGAAGATGTACTTCTGATTCTTCTTGAACATTGACTTCAGCACTTCGACGGCAAAAAATTGAACGATTTCCCGCTTCACTGTGAATGGCTCGAGCGCCTTTTCGAGGAATTGAACCCTCAAACTTCGATCGAGTGCGAGACAGCCCGTCGGTAGATCCAATGCTTCAGCTGCGGGAACACGTTCGCCCTCAAGGGGAATTTGAAGCAATCGATAATCTGATTTCAATAAGTTCAACCCTTCCGGCGGTCCAGATCGTTCACAATAACCTTCCAATGACGGCACATCGTCGGCGTTGAAGAAGTTGACTTCAACATATTCGATGAATCGGCGATAAAGTGCGCTCACTGTAGCCACGTAAGCATCAGAATTCCTAACGAGACGTTCCTCAAGCCGAAGCCCAACAGATTCATAGAACATTTGGAAGACGTGGGGTCCGACAATGTCGATCAAATTCAGTGTTGGAACAGTTTTCAGCACTCGAGCGATGTAACAAAATGTGAACCAGAGGGAGTAGTAGTTACGGTAGATACCTTGGAACGAATCCTCGACAACAGTGCCTTCGTAATCACGGCGGAGGAAGGAATAATGCAGAAGCCAGGTTTTATTTGGCGGTGGCAGTTTGAAGTCATTGACTGTGGTGATGAGATCGAGGCAGTGCTGGTCTGAGAAGTAGCTAAAAATTTATCGATTAGTTTTTCAATTTTGTAATCGCTAAACTTACTCAGGACAAGCATGGTTATGGTTGACAAACACATTGAACATCCGACGGATGGATGTCGGATTCTGCATCAGACGGGCATATCGAACTTGATCTTTCGGCAATGGCAAGTTGAATTGAATCGCGCGAACGAGATCCTTCCAAAGCAGGAAATAAACCCGACACTTCTCGGGATTCGTTTCACGGCGGAGGACTTTTTGTAAAGTGCCAATGTCTTCCATCAATTGCACGCGTTTTTTGCGTTGGGCTGTTTTGTATTTGCGGCGATGCATCCCTGAAGTTTCGAATATTTTGATTAAGAAAAAATATGTAATAAAAAACTTACAAAGAGGATGGCTACAGTCACAGTGAGAAGTCACTTGAAGTTTTTGCACATCGCGGCGTCGCGTCTTCAATGACCATTTGACACGTTTGGTTTTGAACGCCTGGCAGCTACATTTGGCTTGACAGGGGGTCAGAAGCGCTAGCCATTTGAGATTCGTCAGAAGTTCAATTTTCAGCTGTGGACAGGGTGAGTTCTTTGGCCACTTTCGGAAGGTCATCTTGACTTTTTGAAGCTTCTTCTTCTTTTTGGGTTTCTTCATCTTCGGGGGCGGTTTTGGCGCCTTCTTTGTTGACTTCGGCTTCTTCGTAAGATGTTTCTTCTTCTTGATCGTTGCCAGTTTTGCCATTGAACGGGTTGTCCTTCTTCTTGGCGGTGACTTGGCCTTCATTGTCTTTTTGACGACCTTCTTTTTCACAGACTTTTGAACAGCTCTCGCCTTTGTAGGCTTCTGCACCACCTTCGTGGTTGCCCGCGTCTGAACCACTAGCTTTTTAGCCGGCTTCTGCACGATCTTTTTGGGTGTCGGCTTCTTGACCGCCTTCTTCTCCGCCGGTTGTTGTACCGCTGGCCGCTGCCTTGTAACACGCGTCAGAATCCTCTTCACTGGTGTCGGCTCTTTCGTCTTCTTTGGCGTCGCCTTAGTCGTCTTTAGCGACGCTTGCGTCTTCTTCGGCGTTTGCTTTGACTTTTTCGGCACCACTTTCGTTTTCTTAGGCGTTGTCTTCGTCTTTTTTGTTTCTTCCACCTTCGGTTTCTCAATTGTCGCTTCCATTTTAACCAGATCACGTCGCAAAATCGGCAACAGTTTACGAACTCTGTCCTTAGGAACACTCCGCATGGATCGCTTAATCCGAAATTTTGGAAGCAATACCATACCCGTAAACTTTGAAGTTTTCATATCCTGGACAGCAAGAGTGATTTCACTTGGGTTCCATTTATGGTATTCATGAGCAATTGCGATCAGCTTTTTGAAGGTAACCGGAAGGGCTCTACCAAGTTTGCGGGCGCCGTGTTGTTTGAATTTCGGCGGTTCGGCACGGAGGAGTTCGTCCATCTGCTTAAGGTATTCAATCTTCATTTCATCAGCTGGAGTTCTGTCCTTTTCAGGGCCTTCGCGCACATTGGTGTAGTGCCTCTTCCGCAATTGACACTTCTTCTTCGGGTTTCCTTCTTCTTTCGGCTCCGCTTCTGAACCCTTTTCCGTTTCCATTGGAATGGGTTCTGGTTTCTCGGCGGCAAGCGGTTGTTCGGATGCATTCTTTCGGGATCGTAGATTCCGTGCGGGTGGAGTTTCTTCGACTTGGTTTTCTTTGTCCTCTTCTTCTTCCTCGACGGATTCCGATTCTTCATCATCATCTTCCAAATCCAATAATTCAGACGCCGGAATCGGGGGTCGTTTCTTTGGCTTTCCAACCATACCGGCAAGAAAAAAGTCTTCAAGATAGAGAAACTCGAGCGGGTTGAAGTTGGCTGGCATCCGCAGGACATTTAGGCTTTGCTGTTTCTTGCTGTGGAACAAGACAATGCGTTTCTGGTATTTGGTACGCTTGATTGGAGCAGGGCGGCGCTTGATCTTTCTAACGCGAGTCGGAACGATAGTTTCACGCTTTTGACGTTTCTGCGGAGGAGGCTTTGGAACGACTGCTGAAGGAAGATCGACGTTTGATGTTGCACGACGCTTGATCGAGCGAGGCGTATGGATGGTTATAGGCGTGAAGAATGGTGCAGGTTCAGGGAACGGTTCGGCCTTCCGCTTCAAAGTACCTGCCAGAGGTGTGGATGCAACTGTCGGAAGGAACTTCTTTGGCAACGTCACAGGTGGTAATGGTTCAGGTGGCCTGGGGATATCGATCGGAGGCGTTGGTGACTTCCTCTCGGGCGCTACAGGTGGGGGCTTCATAGCTGATAGTGGCTCGGCTGGCTTCTCTGATGATTGCACTTTGGCCGAAACGGTCAACGAAGGCTCCACTGGTAAAGATGGTTTCAGTGCAGGTGTAGATTCCACTTTAACCTCAGTTACCGTTGGTTTTGCAGATGCCTTCACCGGTGTTTTGGCGCTCTTAGGTGTTGCATGCAACGCTTCGAGAGCCTTGAACTTAGCAGATCGCATGGAAGTTCGCATCGGCGGTGTCTGCTCCTCTTCCTTCACTGGTGTAGACTCTTTCTGCGGTGGTGTCGCGACTCTCAGACGTTTTGTAGGCGGTGGCTTCAGTACTTCCTCATCCAGTGGTTTCATCGGTGATCCTATACTCAATTTTCGAATGCCGTTCGTCAGCGGCGCCATTACAGGACTGATCGGTATGACCACATTAGCAACTTCCAACAGCCTTTCATCGATAATTTTGATATCCGGGAGAGGCGTCTTGCCATTCGTAAGTACAGGCTTTGCCGGCAAGCCTTTAGATTTCTCAATTTTAACTGATGTAGCAATGGCCAAGGACTCTAGCTCCTTTGTCAATGATACCGAAGGCTTTTCTGCTACAACTTTGCCATTTGTCAGAGGTTTCTCCGGAACAGGTGTCAATAAGGTGTTAGCGTTGACAATATTTGTACACACTTTTGTAAGTGCAACTGCTTTGGCAGATCTGACAGGCCGAACGTGTTCGACATCTACTTCTGTGGTAACCGGTAGTTCAGCAGGTTGGGGAAACGACAGTCTCCTTTTAGCAGATTTGACCGGCGTAGCTTCCAAAGTTCTCGGCGTTTCAACACGAGCTGGTAAAGGTTTCGCGGAATTCGCGAGTTTACTGCCCAGAGTTGCGGATACACCTGTAGGCTTGATTGGGGTAGCTTTTACAGGAGTCGGCAAGTTCATAGAGACCACTATAGCCGCTTCAGCAACGGTTAGGGTATCACTGACTGGTTTCTTGGATGAGGTTTTAGTAGCGTTGTCGGAGTGACTACGCTGCTTTGTCACGATTTCTGTAGGCTTGACTGATCTAGCATTCACAGTTTCGGTCTTACGACGCGATTCTGCGATAGATTTAGCAGTTCTTTGAGCAGCAATAGTGCGTTTACCAGAACATGCTTCGGCAGATTTGCTACGCGGCTTTACATTGACAACCGCTGACTTGGAGTGCGATGACTTCGCCTTACGATGTGATTCCGTAACAGGCTTAGCAGTTTTGAGGATACTACTGGTGGGTCTATTGGAGGAAGCTCGTTTAGTATCAGCAGAAATGCTACGAGGTGTATTCTTGGTATCGAAAAGTTTGATGAATGGTTCTTTGGCAAAAGTAATGGACCGACGAGGCGATGTTTTAGTAGATGTTCTTGTCGATGGCGTCACGGATGACGTTTTCTCAGCAGACTTGCTACGGAAACCCGATTTAGTCGGAATCGTCACAGTTTTAGAAGCGCCGGGAATAGCCTGAGTTGCGACTGGAAGCACTTTGACGGTCGGTTTTGGAAGCTTCTTTGGAAGAGCCGCAAGCTGAACGACTTTTTTGGAAGTTATCGTCACAGGTTTTGAAACTTTTGCCGGAACTTTGATAACGTTAGCTGGCTTTACGGTGCCGTCTTTATGAGACAAAGATGGCAAACGTTTTGTCAAAACTGGGGTCGATGGTTTGATCGCCGGGGCTAATGCAGGTTCTTTTGATCCATCGGCAAACGTTACGGCCTTAGTTGAAAATTTGTGAGACGTGTCTGCTCCCCAGGTTACAGATTTTCTACGCTTAGATACTGCATTACTACGCAAAGTCGGCTCGATTTTTGAAGGTGTTGCAATCGTACCTACCAGCGGTTTTGCTGCTTTCCTGGGTGATGCTTTTCGCGGAAGTGGGTTTGACGATGTTTTGGCAGTTTCAGTAGTGGTAGCTGACTTCACAAGTAGAGACTTCTATAAATGTAATTTAAAGTTTGTCGGATGCCTTCCCTTAAGACTTACTTTTCTGTCATTTACTTTTTCGGTGCGCACCGTATATTTTACGGTTTTGCCCGAACGGATTCCATCAGCAAGTTTAGTCAAAGAACCGTCAGCAAATTTTACTCTTGTTTTCTGCGGGACTTTCGTTGATTTATTGAGCCGAGAAATTTTCGTTGAGCCAATTAAAACGTCCACAGAGTTAGTTGCTTTTCCATCTTTAGACAAATCAACTACTGTGTCCACAATCTTGCCGGACATACCCTTTACAGTAAGGCGTACTTTTTGTTTTGTCGAATTAGCATTGGATTTAGGCACTGGTACTGTGAAAGACATTGATGGTTCTTTAGGTTTAGCCGGTAGAATGAACTTTTCAGAGTTCGTAGACTTGCTGTCTACTGTTGCATGTTTAGCGTTCGGCGTTGCAACGAAATGACAAGATGAATCAAGTTTTGCCGATTTTGCAGGTGGTGGTGCAGGCGGCGTTAGCTGTGCCTTCCGCGAGGATGCAGGTTTAGTGCCCAATGTGGCACCAGAACGGAAAATGTTTGACAAAGGTTTTGGGAGTTTGGCTGGCAGAACAGTATCAAATTTTGTCGCTTTTGCAGGCGATTTTAATCTGGCAGATCGCACAAACCGTACTGAAGAAATGATTCCACTTTTCTTCGGCAATTTGGATTTTCGGCATTGTCGCGGGCGCAAAGTATATCCGTTAATAAGGAAAGGCAAAGGTCCTGGTCGAGTTGGTTTCAGGACAGATTTCATTACAGGTCCTTGTTTTAGAACAGACTTTAGTGTAGCCGCACGTTTCAGAATTGATTTTAGCACAGACGTTCGTTTCAGAATAGATTTCTGTTTAACTGCCAACTTATCGAATGATTTCTGTTTACTGAATCTTGATGTTGGCGTCTGCAAATAAATCGGTTAATAAAAATTTTATAAAAAGTGAGTCTTACAGTAGTTTTCACTGGCAGTTCATTGATAACAGAGTAAGGAGAAAATGTCACCGCCTTTTTAGTGCTAGGTTTTCCTTGAACTATTTCTAGCGGCTTTTTGAAAGCAACCCGCTTTTTTGGCGTGATTACTGCTTCCGGAGCATTTTTTAAAACTGGCCATGGCAACGGTTTAAGTAAAGACGTTTTAAGATTAGAAGCCGACTTGACAGAAGCCCAAGATACCCTAAAAGATAACGCATTTTAATATTAATATTAATATATATAAAACTAACCGTTTTGAACCTTTAGTATTATGCTCGGCTTTCTTTGCGACAATTTTAGGTTTAGGCTCAACAACCTTCACCGATCCCGTTTTCTTAATACTGGCCTTTGCAGTTAATGGCCTTTTAATAAACTTAGAAGATAGCACCCGTTCCTTTTTTGGAAGTTTAATTTTTTCATAACCACATTGAGCATATATTATCCGCGCCTTTGCCGCCCGTACTTTAGCTTCCAATATCCGCCTCGTTGATCGTTTCAATACCCGTCCATTTCTAATCGTCAATAATCCATCACGAGGGTCAACTTTTACGGTAGTTCTAATACGATGCTTGGAGCAGCGTCGGGATCGTCTCCTTCTTACCGGCTTTTTTGAAGGTGTTTTGTCAGGAGTTGGAACATGTTTCGGCTTCAACGCGATTCCAGCCTTCAAAAATGCTTCCATCTGCTTTTCCTGATACGCCTTTAGTATCCTTTGCCGTTTTTGCATGATTGCTGATTTCTCAGCTCTCGATACAAATGACGGAATAGGCTCGAATACTGGGAGGATCGGTAGTCTGACTTGAACAGTTTTGGTTTTCACGGCTGGCAGACTGATATCAGTAGTGGAGCTGGTTTCAGCTTGGACCGGTGTTTCTGGTGGAGTAAGTAACGGTACTGGAGCAATAGAAGATACAGATAGTCCCGGGTCATCTTCAACCTGGACGATAGAAGATGTAGATGGTTGCGGTTCTTCTTCAGCTGCTTCAATAATCAACTCATCGTCGGATTCTAATGACTCTGGGTCATCTTCAACTGCATCATTTAATGCTGCGGATGGCTGTTGTTCATCTTCGACTGGTGCGACAAAAGACACAGACGGCTGCGGTTCATCTTCGACTGGGGGTGTCAGTATCTTTTTCGTGGGCGGAGTCGGTTCACGCAGAGGCACTGGTTCGATCTTCCCTCTAGTGCTTTGTCTTGTTGATCTTGTACCGGCTTTTGAAGGCGATGGTTCCGCTTCCGGAGCCTTCGAAACCTTTTTCACAGGTGGTTTTGGAGGCGAAGTTGCAGCCCCAACTCTGGTAGATCGGCGCAACCTTGACGCTAGTGGCGGTGTGGGCGAATGTGTCGATGGAACTGGGCTCGGCGCCGGCGAAGGTGACGGAGTCGGTTCTGGCGTTGGTTTTGAGCATTCTTCCACCTTCGCCCGACGTGCCCTTGTCTGGGGACGTCTCTCATCAACTACTTCTACCTTACCGGATAAGCGTTGTGACCGTCGGCATGTCCTGAAAACAATAAAACTCAAATTAAAATAGGACCAAATTACACATAAACGAGCAATCTTTGTCCAAGTGCACCCAACGCATGCACGTTGCAACATATATACGCATTGTATTTTTAAGTAAACTCACCGAGATTGGTCATTCTTTGGCGGCATGGCATAATAATAAGTTAACAGAAGATAGTTTTCACTCTCGGCCGTCAAATATGTGTGGGTCGATAAAAAGCGAGCGACACAAGGCGAACAGTATCGCGCGCCAACACCGCTTCGACGAGCGCGAAAAAAAGCTTTTTGCTCAAAAAGCACTGAAAAGACGGTCGTGTCGGGAAAGTCGGCGCGCACGCACCCAAACGAATGGGCTCCGTGCGACAAATGCATACATTTGCTGGTGGTCATGGGCGAGGTTGCTGTGTTCTTGCAGTTGTTCGCTCGGCGCTGTCGTAGCTGGCATTCCTTTTTGCGCAAGCCACTTGTTAGCCGATCAATATGCTATGGAGGTAAAGTCTAGACTTTGGAGAAGCCGGACAAGGTGGTTAGGGGTGGACATAATTGATTCACAAGAGTTGATTGAGCTGGAAATATGTATAATTTGATTTTCGCTTCTTCGCTTGAAAAATTGGAAACTAGGCCACTTTTATATATATTTTTCGGTGTTATCAGTTTCAAAACAGTTGAAATTACAACCGTGAATAAGAATAAGTGTGGTTTCTTGTATTCAGTTTATCTAAAAGCGGATAAAGCTGCCCAAGATTACATAACGGTGATTCAAGATAAATCGGATGCAAAATAGGTATAAACAAATGGCTGGTTATGCCATAAAACATCACAAATACATTGCTGATATCAGTTCCAAACAGTTGAAACTTCCATAACCAAGTGTACTCCTGACAATTGTAAACAACAACAAAAACGGCTGCATTGCACGGGCTTCATAATCCATCTTTTGTAGTGTAGTCCCAGATAAATGTACTTTGTTCATGATTTTGATTTTCTTATTACATTTTCATCAGTATTTTTACGCTACACTTACACTGAATGCCAAATATAAAATCTTTTTATGTTAATAAAAACGTTTTCATTTATTTTTCCGATTCAACGCCAAAAACCAAGATCGTAACGTAAAATAGAAATGCACCTCAAATGCAACCAATACCAACAAACTCCGTCAAATTTGCCTTCACCGATGAGTAAGCTGCGAAGTTTGCAAAATTTCCACAGAGAAAAACGTTGCCCTGCAAGGTGACGCACACCTTTTTAGCTTATGTACCCTTTTTCGCACTGATAAGTCCAAAGTCACTGACGTAGCTGCTGCTCCACGACAAACGTTCGATTTGAGTCAAACTTTGAACCAGTTTCCTAGACTACAATAGAATACATCTATTACGATTCGTGCTGAACTTTGTTTAAAACTGTTTAAATGGGCCTATATTTATACTTCTTGCTCAAATTTCAATGATACTGGCTGGCGGTTACTAATGACAAACGCATTCAAAGTGTTTCGGTGTTTCAGACTGGCCAAAAGAAGCCGGGCCAAGGCTTAGTAAGGCGTGACTACTGCCTCGGGCCAAGTATAGCTGTCTCGTTAGTCGGCTGAATTGCGTGTTTCGAGGCATTGCCTTTGAGGGGTCGTATTATTGGATCCTTGAGCATGCTTGATCATCATTGTTTTCTTTCTATTGTCGAATCGAAATTCCGTGAGTCAGCGTTTCCGTTGATGGGAAGGGCAAAATATTCAACCATTACATGGAAGGGCAGGGCATGGATGGCGTTTGTATTTTTTTCCAGCGTTTCATAAATGCTCATGAAAATTGTTCTTCGGGGAAGCAGTTTTGAAAATTTATGTTTGCTGTTTGGTTGGTTGGTGGAAACGTTTTTTGAAGATTGGCTTTTTTGTGACCTTGCCAATTTGGTTTTATGGTTGATTTTGGTCTTGGTTTGAAAGTTCTTCATTTTCGACGTTTTGAATGTTTGTTTAAAATTAGAATTATCGTAATAAGTGAAACATTCAACATAATAATGTTCCACCCTCTCAGTTTCTCCTAATTGCTTCCTTTTTTACCTAAATAATTCATCGAAGCGCGCCCCAACCCATCAAACAGCGCCTCATTTGACGGCTTTTTCACCCGGGCTCACATTCAAATGGTCATGTCTCGATGCCATTCTACATAGGCTCGAAACCAAACAGAAGCTTTGTCGCCTCCTCCTACTCCTCCGACAAGCTGTTATGCCAACTAGAAGTAGAAAGCGTCGCCAAACAGGGCTTTTTTCATTGTTAAATAACAAGCCAAGCCATGAACGACCGGCAAATTAGCTGTCTCTCGGCTTGCAGCGTTAAGAAGCTCACGGAGAGACATTTTTTTCGTTAGCTTCTCCATTTCTGTTTCTTACTCATTTAACTTCAATTGATGTTTTTCCAACTTTAAACCTGCAAGCTATACTTAAACGGTGTACTTGTAACATTCTCTACGTCAGAAAAACCACATTCCACGTGTTTACGTAAAATTATTTATTGCTTCAAAATTACAAGTTTGTCTATTCCTCTCGGAAATTTGATATACTCCTTGACGTGTATCAGCCAAAAGGAAAAAAGGTGGGCATGACAGGTTTACTTTCGGCGCACTTGAAATATGTTCTGACAGTTTTTAAAGTATCTACGTAAATTGTAGCCTTTTCGATCGTTTATATATTGCCGTATTGCCGCTTACGAATGCGAGCCGTTTTTTACAGTTTCAAAAATGTGGAACAGAGTCTGATGTTAACCGAATTTCCTCCGCATGCATGAAAAATTTCTTCACTTTCACTTGTAAAGAGCGCAGCATTGAGTCAACGTTATCATCATGGAAATTCTTTTTCACACCGCGAGTGTTGTTTTCATAGGCTAACTATAGTTTTATGGCGTCGGTGTCTTTTTTAGGACCTGAGGGATGACGTTATTGATGCACCTAAAACCTCTTTTTGCCCGAAGGATGACCCCTTTGATAAAAACGGACTCATAATTATTTCCTGTCACGGAATCCATTTGGGGCAATGGGACGGGTTTGAGTGCACTTCCGTTTCATATCCGCTCAAACCGTGTCTGTGGTGACAGCTGTCGTTATTCGTTTTCGTATTTCGTGAAATTGGGGTTTGAAATTGGTATCGTGGTTTGAAATGTGGTTGATATATTGAAATATTAGTTTTGCAGTGGTGTTTGGATAACAAAATGTCGACCATTGATCAAGAAAATCCAAAAATGACCGTCAAAGAAAGCAAGATTCCATCGACAGAACCATTAACGCCGAGAGATATGACTTTGGAGGGTCGGTTGCGGACTGCGCGCAAATCTTTAGCGCATCACGCAAGTCGGCTTAAAAGGCGAAAGTCAGTTTACCAGATGTTTTTGAGACTGTCAAAAAAGCATCCATTTTGCAGGAAATTAGTCCGTAAATCAACCATGTCATCAATGGACCCAGCTACTATGCTTCTGAAGGCTGCATTGGACCAACCTGCGATTGAACACGCAATTCAGGCAATATCCACGCCAGATGAAAGTGAATATGAAGCTAATGGGTTGTTTTCCGACGAAAAAGACGAGGGTTTGCAAATGTTGCAAGAAAAACTTACTGAATTACAGACATGTGAACAGATGATCGGTTTGTTTTCGTTGTAGGACAAATTTGAAATACACAAAAGTACTTGTAGCTCAAAATGGCACAGAACTAATCGAACTTCTCGCCCGAGACGGAAACTTGATCAATCGTAACACGCTAGACCGAATCGTTCTGTTTAAAGTTGGTCTTTGCTCACATTTCACGCACTTTATGACTTGACACTATTTGAACTATCCTTTTTTTGTCAAATAGTCAAATAGTGTCGTTTAAATCGAAACTCACACCCCTTTTTTATAGATGACGGCCAAAGCGATGGTCGATGCATCAGTCGCTTTTTCACTTGCAGCCGCGCAGGTGCTTGAAAAATCCCCTGCGACGCCGACCCCGCCGACGTTAACCTTGACGGCCAAAGCGCCTGTGGGTCCGACGCGTTCAGTCCCGTTGCTTCAAACGAGTAAGCCAAAGCTATCAAACCGAGCCGATAGCATGGTCTCAACTACTAGTGAGGAGTTTTTTGATGCCAATGAGCCGGATTCGAGGGGCGAACGGGACGATGATGATGGCACTTTGAGTAATAGTGATACGGTACGTTTTATTTTAAACAAAAAATTGTAACGAAAAAATCAAATTTAAGAGGACCCCATCCCCACGGCTGTCATCACGTCGGAGCAAAGTACCGGTACGGCCATCGAATTCAATCAACTACTTGGCGCTCTTGAAGAAATGTCTGGGGAAGGACTTGTCTAGAATTTCAATGCCGGTGAGTTTACGCTTTAAGGTCAAACGAAAACGTAGATAGACAATAGACAAACCTTGGGAACAGGACGAAAGCCAGCAAAATGATGCAACATAAAGCACATGAGATAGGTGCCACCGACGAACCAGCCAAAGGCGATCAGCGGGCTGAAGTAGTCGACGATTTCGATTTGTTGCTTTGAGTATACGACCTTCATTTTGGGGATGAATTGATAGGATCTGATTGTTGTGCGACCTTTTTTTTGGCTGTTTCTAATCACTCTTATGGTAATTCAGGTCGATTTCAACGAGCCTCTGAGCCTCCTTCAACGCCAAACCGAGGATCTCGAATACTCCAGCCTTCTGGATCGTGCCGCTGTTGAAACCGACCCCGAAAGACGCCTCGCTTTTGTCGCTATCTTCGCGATTTCGACCTATTCCAACACAGCTCGACGCTCTGCAAAACCATTCAACCCACTTTTGGGCGAAACTTTCGATGCCGATCGAAGATTCGACTTTGGATGGCGCGCAGTATCTGAACAGGTCTCTCACCATCCGCCAACGAGTGCCCTTTCGGCTGAAAGTGAACGTGGGTGGACTCTGGATCAAAGTTATACGGTAACTTCCAAAGTGAAAGGCCGATCTTTGTGTGTGATACCAATTGGCGGCACTGTTCTCAGATTTGGGGATTCTCGGGATGTATTTTGCTTCGAAAAGGTAAGTCATCCCAAAAAGTAGTGTAAATTGATTTTGATAAACCATTTTCCAGGCCCACACCTACACCCGCATGACCAACATCATGACCGGAAACATCGAAACCGACAACAGCGGTGAAATTTGTGTTCGCAATCTACAAACGGGTGCGAAAGCTGTTCTGAAGTTCCATGAGCCTGGATACTTCTCCAAAGAAGTCCGAAAAGTCAGCGGTGATGTATCCAATGCTGGTGGTTTGATCAAATTCCGGATCGAAGGGGTCTGGGACGCGTCGGCGACGCTGTTTCAAGTTGATAGTGCTGATAATATTGAGGCTGAGGAGGTTATTTGGCGGGTTAATCCACCTGTGTAAGTTTATATCACTTTGAAATTTGACTTTATTTATTTAAAATCAGCCCCCTTGACCATAGTGTCATCGAATGTTGCACCATTTGTCATTCCAGGCTATATGATAAGCAAAACGAAAATGTGTCGTTGAACTCTGAGTGTTGAACGTTCATAATAGACTTTTCAGAAAAGATGCTCATCTGATGCACAATTTCACAAAGCTAGCCATTGAGTTGAACGAGCCCGAACCCGGCCTGCCCCCTTCAGATTCTCGAATGCGTCCCGATCAACGTCAAATGGAAGAAGGGCACTGGAGCCAAGCAAATCTTACAAAAACGCAACTAGAAGAAGCTCAACGAGCCCGGCGCAAAGCCCTTGAAGCTCAGGGCATCGAATGGCAGCCACTATGGTTCAGACGCAAAGACCCATCAGAAATGTTGGATAAATACGATGTTTATGAGTTTAATTCGACGGGATATTGGGAAGCTCGAAATTCTGAGAAGTTTGATGAGTTTGTTAACATATTTGATGCAAATAACGTGTAAATAGTTTCTGTTTTGGTAATAAAAATGCCTTATTTTGTCATTTTGGACATGTTTGACGATGTTTCGACGGTTAGAACATTGTTTTTGATGAACGTGGGGGTCGGTTTGAAGGCCTTCTGAACAAAGTGATGATGCATCGTTGCGATGCAGAAAAAAATTCCACGTGAAGTGAACGAACATGTTTGAAGGAAACGCAAAATGACTCGGGATGACTAAAAAAAGAAGAAAACGACCTTGCGCACCCGGGCCGCCTTCCAAGAGAGGTCAGATTGACGCCATCGCGTAGCTATAACCGGTCTTCCTGATGACAACCAAAGTTTAGACGCCCCAAGGCAGGGGTGGAAGGGGATCGATAAGTTTTTGAGTTGAGTAGACTTTTAGGTCTGTTGTTTTGTGTTCGGGTGTATTGGTAGTGCTATTCTTGTGATGGTTGTGACTGTTTTGTGATGCTATCTTTATAATTTTTGATTAAGTTTCAACAAATTTCAGCCCAAACCGGCATCATGTCGTCCCCCGACATGATGGACTTCGAAACCGACTCCGTCCAATCCCCTCATAGTGTCCAATCCCCGGCCACCATGGCAGCCCAGGTCGATTCAAACTTTGTCATGCGTCACAACGTAACCGCAGAAGCTTATCAGGTAACAACATCTATAAAAATATCGCCTCCCTTTCGGTGGCAACAATACGGAAGTCCTTTTTGACGTCATCAACGGCCCTGTCAATGGGAAAAGATTATTGTGTGACGTCGCAAACAAGCAAAAATTAGCTATAATCAAAGGTCGTAAAACTTTCTACAGCGTGTCGATTGTTTTTTCACGACTTCACTGTAGATTAAATTAGTCTTATCACGTGTAGTTTGCAGCTCTTCAAAGACGATGTCGACTTCCTGTTCAGTGGCAAGGTCATGCCTGCCGATCAGCCGGCATTACTCCATGTATGTTGCAATCAATGTTACAAAAAACATCACAGAAGTTGATTTACAGCGAATCCGATCAAACTGTGAAGGCCTTATCACTGCGTTCGAGGCAGAAAAACAGTATCTCATGGGGGATGTACTCTGTTCATGGGCGACGAGGCAACAAAAAGTGTCAATTGGCAGTGTCTGGACGCAACAGCAACATTATGCACTTCTGACGACAATCGATACACAGTTTGAGTATTTTGGCGAGCTTCTGGAGCAGACTTTGACTGGTCTGACGTTTTTGCGAGATAACTATCCGAACCAAGGGTTCTCGGAAGTCCATGGAAGGGTGCTTCATATTGCACATTACTTCTTATTCTATTCGGTCATTGTGGCGAAGCAGCCGCCGTCTGTAGTCGTCAAATGTGGAGAGGCCGAGAATCATCGACGAAGCCGATTCTGGTTTAACACTGAAATAAGGGTCCTTGGCGGAAGGGCATTTGGACTGCATCGAGTCGGAGAAGGGTTGCAGATTCAATGCTACTTGATCACGGACGACACGGCACGGATTCTTTTGAGCAATGCGTATCACGATGTGTTTGAGAATGAGGAATTTGTGATTGAACCGATGACGGCCATGTTGAAGATGGATGAGGTTAACGCTCTGGCAGCCAAGTTTGATGACATGGTGGGTTTTTGAGTGATCATTTTGAACCTGGTATTCGTTGCAACGCTTTTTTCGACAAAAACTTAACTTTGTTTCAAAAACTTTAAATCAAAATATTTCAGCGCGTAGCCAAAAAAGGCCCTCTCCGCCGAGACAGTGTCGCAACAAAACGCTACTGCCTCTGTTACAACATTCGAGCTTCTGCCACCCACGGCATTGATCTCATCGGAAAGAAGGTCTCCCTCCCCTTTGCCGTTCTTGTCGGCCCCAAAACTGACGTCGAGGCAAAGCTATTCCTTGAAAGATCCTTCGCCGACCTTGTCTTGAAGCCTCTATCCGAAGTCCCTGAATCCGTAACTTATCTAGAAATGGCAGCCGCGCTCGAAATGAAATTCCAATCTATCATCGAGACTCCTCAGAAATCGACTGACACAATTCCGGCAATTCAGCCGAGGATGTTTTCAAATCAGTCGAAACATCATCTTATTAGAAGATTGAAGCCTGATAATGATGCGCGGATTTTGTTGAATAACTTCCTCAAAGTAGGTTTTTGGGGATGTGCTGTTGTTGGATTACTGTAAGGAGGTTTTAGTTGCCAGTCGCGGAAGAGTACTGTCTAAAAAAGGGTTCCACAACTAACGGCGAATGGAAGCTTGTCCCTTTCTTTGAATGGTTCTTCAAGATAGCCGAATTTGTGAATAAGCATTTGGTTCAAATGTGGAATGAAGGGTGAGGCAAAGTTCAAAGGGCATGACTTACTGTAGAGTAAACATTACAGGTTGATCTATGGCTTTTGTGGAAAGGAGGAGGCTGAAGACTTACTCAAGGAAACGCGTCAGACGACTTTATTGATCAGATTTAGCGATATTGAATTCGGAAAGTTGAAAGTCAGCGTGAGGGATAGGACTGGAGGTATGTCAAAACATAAAAAAAGCTTACAAAACAGAAAATTATTGCCTGATTGCAGCTATTCGACACCACTGGTACGACACAACCGAACTATCAACACGGTCACTCGCTCGTGAGTTGTTGTCGAACTCAAAATATTACGGTGTCGAAAGCATCTACCCCAACATTAACTTTGCCCAGGCGCTCGGCGCCCGTACACCTCCGAATGAGCCGCCGAAGCCGAGACACTTACAGCCGACGCCACTGTATTTTGATAACCAAGACGCCGGCATGTTTACATTTTAATCAGCACATTTTCATGGACTGCGCCCTGTACTACCATGTAAGGCACTCACGCGGCGCCAATGTTTCAACGATATAAGCTGTTATCAATTCTGTCGTGACAAAAGTCATGTTTCGACATGCAAGGTATTAGCGACATAATTGTCGCTGTATATTTTCACGTAATGTCTAGTCCTAGCTCGATTGATTGCATCCCCTCCAATGTTTACCACTATTCAACCATATCCGAATGAAAATTTGTACAAGTTTTATGTTAACATCTTGCTACAACTTTTATCTGCAGCTATTATTGAAAAATAAATGCATAAACATTCAATTCAAACACAACCATGTTTGACTTTTGTGAGATTTTCGACGCACGAAAGCTGTTTTTTGTACTGACTGTATTGTAGACGTATTTGGAAGGTTGATGAGATCAATCAATAGACGGGATTATCTGTAAAGCTGGCTACGAGGCTTTCCTATTAGCAGGAAACGGGGTTGAAAAAGCATGGAACATCGGCGGTTCGGCGCGTGGGCACTTTATAGATGGATTTGGAGCGGCGTTGACGGGAGGCAATCGGTTTGTCGAACATCTGAAAAGTGAAATGATAAGTTTATTTTTACTTTTTTAAGAAAGTGGATGTTTTTTGAAGGATACACTGTTTTAACCTTTGAAACTAGTATAGCTGTATTGACACACTTCGATAAGGAAGTCAGTCGAATACAAGGCAAAGGGCACACCAAGGGTTAAAAAAGTTACAGTAAGCTTCCTAGATCGAATTTATGTCGGATTTTTAGTTAGAAAGACAAAAGTCGGCTTTAAAAAAGGTTTAAATCAACTTACAGCATCCAAAAGATCCTTCAATTCTTGTAGTCTAGCCAATTCAGAGGCGACATCGGCATCGGATGCTTGCACATATGTACCGGAAGAGTGCACTGGCTTTGCGGTGGTGTTTACAACAATGACCAACAAGCAAAACACGGCGGTATAGCTGATCTTATTGGAACTGGGGGAATGCATGGTGCGGATTGGAGTGTAGCGGGGACCCTGAAAGTGACCATAATGCACATTTTTTGCAATGAAAACTTGTATTTGAACACATCGCGGAACAACAACTGTTAGAATTCACTATTAATAGGCTGAAGTTAACCCAAAAGTTAAATTTCAAAAGCTATAGAGAGCCCGTGAAAGTTCCGTAGCTCCCGAACCGTAGCCTAGCTAACTATGAGGTCCCATCTTCCAACCTGCCCCTCTTTTAAAGGAACTGCCACCTGTTCGTGGCCATCTTTACCACCGCCCCGGACAACCCCCTTTTTGCAGCGAAAATCATAGGTGCTTGCGTAGAAAAGCAAGTGTTATCATCGAACACGGCCGATTAGCACGCGTACAATAGATATTAAAGTCAAAAGAGTGGCCATGCGTGGGGTTTGGCGGTTGATTCACAGGAGTGCCGATGGTCCTCGCTGTCGTGACACGTAATGAAAGTAATTCTTTGAAAATAATGACCTGTTTGTCGACTTCCTCCTGTACACTGATCAAAGCACCTAATCATCGACCAGAGGGGGACAATTGAGATATTACAAATGACGACAGCCAGTAATGTCTATTTTTGCAAAAACAGGTCGTACGTAACCTAAACCCGATGTTAACCCAAAACCCAAATACGAAAGGCATCAGACTTCAAAGGCCCCCACTGAAGCTCATTGTCGTCGTCATCGCCCTATATATCCCCACCCAATGTGAGAAGTGCCGCCTCAAAAGTGCCACAATGTATCCTCCCGAAAAGTGGACCCGTCGCCAAAAGTCGAAGAAAGTGAGTATTTGCAATCTTAAAAGTGGAAAGTACACAGAGCTTCAGACGTAGGGCGCCCACGGCACCATTGAAAGTTGACGCCATCCGGAAAAGACGCTGCGCCTCCGACGTCCTGATTTTCGTCGGCCCCCGCAGACAGATCCACGCGTTTTGACATCCCAAACTCCATAAAATGAAGAAGTACTTTCATCGGAGGTGCCGAAACCAACCGAAGGGTCACACTTTCGGGGGAAAGATCAAAACCAAAAAAGTCTTCAGTATTTCAGCACGGAAAAAGTGAAATTGAAACCGTTTCCCCTTAAACACACAGTAACATTGCACGACACAAAACATTCTTTTTATAGGCTTTGTGCCGAGTTTGTGATTAAATAAAAGGTGTTTTTGGATTAGTACCTGCTTAGGTGGTCGTAGTAATCAAATTACTGATAAAAAGTGTCAACTGGAATTCATAAAAAGGTGAAACATTTGTATGTAGTATGTTTGCTCTGTAATGTGTTTTTGTTATTCATTGAGGGCTTTGGAAGCAAAGATTGATCAAATTATAGAAACGTGTAATTTGAGTTCTTATTGACGGGGGTTATTTTTATCAGTTTTTGCATTTTTATGCATGTCGGAAGTAAGCACTTTTTTTAGGGTCATGAAAGACTTTATTACGTGTTTTACGACTGTGGGCAGCTAATGATGGGCAGACACACCCTTTTGGTTACGCATTGTGATCGGATTTTGATAAGGAGGGGCAAAGGTTGCCTTTAATTTACGAAAAGTTACGGGGAAGAGGTTTGGCTTTTTATGGGTGCGACGAGTGTCGGGTAATGTGAAGTTGACAAAAACACATTACAAAATGATGAGCTGATAAGGATCAGGCGACTGATGCGTTCTTTCGTTTTGAATTAACTAATAATTGCGATTTCAATGATCAATGATGGATGAGGTCACTGAAAAAAGACCGGAAAATACTTCAAAAATGGTGCCCTTTATCCCTCTCAAGTGGATGTATGGATGTATTTGACAGACAATTTTTGTGTATTCACCGCTCCGGTACGCGCAGTCATGCTTGATGGATTCGCGCACGCGTTTCTTCCCTTGTAAAGTGTGCAAAGACCCCGATGCACCTGCCTCATTGTCAATCAGGGAGTTCCTGGATAGACTTGGCGCACTTCCGCTCAACGCCAGTGGCACCGTTCAAGGCCGTTTTGGTCTTCCTTTTGAGTTAGGGCACGGTTTACTGTGCCATTTTACGAATGAGCACCAACAACATGGGTATTGTTGTTGTTCCCGGAGGCAAATTATGTGTATTGGTTACCCTCTGGAAATAGAAATACTACTGCATAATCATGCCTTGTCAAAACCTATTATTAAACATCATTTTGACAGACACGATATTAAACTTTTTTGATACTACTGTTTTTGCACCTTTACTTAACCCACTCAAAATCAACATATTTTTTGCACTTTCTCAACCTTTTTTGAAACTCTGTCAACTTTGGACCCCTTCAAAACCCTCAAAAATGCATAAGGTTCCATCGACCTCGACCCCAAGCCGACACTCACCGACCTTAATCCAAGTTTTGTGGCAAGTTTTGATCCGCGATCCTATCCTTCTTTTCATAGTCAAAAAAGCTGCGCAGCTCTCCGTCGGCACGCAAATTGCGATTGTCCCTGACATACCCGCCGATTTGTGGTATCTCCCCCATCCTCACAGCATGAATACCCCCAATACCGACAATAGCGCCCCCTTTTAGCGTTGAATTGTTTTCGCTTAAAAAATGAAGTCAAAATTGGGGCTCATTTGCATTTTCACTCGTTTTCGCTTTTCATCATTGCATTCATTGAGCGATTTTCATGTGTTTTCGGGAGAAGATCAGTCTGCAGACGGCTGATGGGATGGATGATGGAAGCTGTTTCGTGGTTGTCTGTTGAAACGGTTTATAAATTTTTGATGGCTTGTTTCTACGGGTTGTAATCGCAATAAACTGAATCACGTCAAGTTCGTGTAAAAACAGTATTAGCATGCGGTTTTGTACGTGGAACCGTTACTTTAATCAGTTCGTGATCATTGTTTTGACATCTACGTTGGTTTAGCATTAAAAATTTGCGATTCAAACCACTGTAGGGCCATTGAAACCAACAATGTTGCAGGAAAGTGTTGTCCTTTAGGTCACACGCCGTTAAGTTCAGCAAAACTGTCACAATGTTCCATGATTCCACCTATTATTGGTCAATTTCCAACATTTGCCAAATCGGATTTACGTTTTTCTGACCCAATTTTCTATTAATCGTCCCCCAAAAAAGCCCAATATTGCCCAATCTTTGCTCGAGACTTCAAATATCCAATTTAATGACGTTGACAATGCCCTTGACGACGTTTCATTCATGTTCTTACGGTATCTAATTGTGATCGAATATACAAAAAAAACATTACCCTGTTTGAACAATGTTACCTTCGATTAATCTTTTTTATTTCACCGTTTCACATTACTTTTTTACATCCAACTATCCATTTAATCAAACCCACCAACCTCGACCCATCCATTTCACGTAATAACTATTGTAGAAATTGTATACGTAACATTTTGTTTCAATCTCACCTCGAACATGGACGAAAAAATTTATGGCTATGGGGATTTGTTTTTGCTGCCTGCAACCCCGCAAGGTCACCCATCTGAAAAGTTGCTCTTGTTCTGTGTCCCTCGTTTTTTCATCCCTCGTATTATCTATACTATCCATGATGGCGGCTACGACCGAGTCCTTGCGTAACTTCGGAACTTCCCACGGCGTCGTGCCCGACTGGCGTCATTCTAAAAATAAAACTAAAACTTTTTGCAATCACTTTTTAACAACCTTCTTTTGCCGCATGCCGACAATGCACAAGTTTGGGGCGGTGTCACTGTGTCTTAACCTCGACAGCCTCAATTAACAGGCGCCTCAGGAGGCCGTGATCGTACAAGCGATCGCCATCTCTACTATTTCGGGGCGGGTAGTGTCTTTGG
Organism: Panagrellus redivivus; assembly: GCA_000341325.1. NCBI lineage: Eukaryota > Metazoa > Nematoda > Chromadorea > Rhabditida > Panagrolaimidae > Panagrellus > Panagrellus redivivus. The sequence continues at coordinate 24,785 of KB455472.1, read as the reverse complement.
TGCTTATGTTTTATGCATTTTGTACGGATTAGAGTTTGGTTTTGTTTTCCTTTTCCGCCTTCAACCTCACCCTTTTGAAAAACCATGAAACAACCGCCTTCTGGAGCTTGCGCACCTCATGACTGCGTCACTTTTTTGTAAGCGATCCCCCTACAAGGAGGATTATCCCCTGGTCCGGAGTTCATTCGGGTTTTTACTGCTTTCGTTTTCCTCCGAAGCGCCTCCGTCTGCAATCAAACATTAAAGTCACCCTTAAGAAAAAGAGAGGTTGACTAAAAAAACCAGAAAAACCATTCCGCATGATCATAAGTATCGTGATCTTTTGAAATTTACACTTTTTTAAACCTACATAGTCCGTCAAAAAACCCTATTTTGCCACTATTTTTATCTTCTGGCCATGCGTTTTCACTGCCTCCGGTAGCGCGCTGAAACTTTCTCTCTCGCTGCCTTTGTAGCTCAGTCGGTTAGAGCGTCGGTCTAATAAGCCGAAGGTCGTAGGTTCGACCCCTGCCAGAGGCAAATATTTTTTTCATTTTCTGCATTCCTTCAACATTTAGCTTTGCCGCCGTTAGACAAAATAACTTTCACTTTTTGTTATCCGCATGTTATTGCGCAGTTACGAGACACGAAAAAAATGCAAATGTAGACCTGATTTTTCTGCAATTCTGCAAAAAAGCAGACGAAAGCAAGGTCGTTCATCGGCGAACCGCAATGTAATCATTGTTGACGTCGTCGCAGAGGCGATTAGCCCCCTGGCGGTGACTTTGGTTCTGTTTTGGTCGTTTTTGTTTGAGGGGTTGTAAAAACAGTTTAGTCGATGTTTGGTATGCACGGACATCCGTTTTGGAAATGAGCTTAACTTTGGAATCGGAATGTTGCCTTTTTTATTGTCTAAACCCTAAACCGAGTTAGAAACATTCTAAACTGAAAAAATTTGTTGTTTTCCCTTTTCCTCTTCCATGATCGAAATTGTAAAAAAGTATTCAAAGCCGTTAGAAACCTTCATCCAGACGGTCTAGGGCGGCGCGGTAGTGGATGAATAGAAGTCATAGAATTCGCTCATCACCCAAAAAGCGAACGAACACCCTAACTGTAACCAAGTTTGTCGATGTTCGACAACATTGTCAGCTTTAGCGCGTATTGTCCCACCTTAGCCGGCTTCGAAGAAGCAAAAAGAAGTTTGTTCACAGCTTTGTGATAGGTTGGTTTTCTTGAAGTTTTTTGTGAATCTTTTTTATCAGGAAAGAGATTAGGCATGTTGTTGGCCAACGATTTCCTGGTGTTATCTGGCTTCGTGTTTTGACAGACATTCGTACACGATTAACTTTTTTCCCAACAAAACAGATCAACATCGCTACATTGTCGCTTATTTTTCAATTTAACATAATGTTGCCTTTGTCCATTGGTCCCTTTGGCCGTAGATCATGACCACATCCACGGTCAGGCTTGTTATAAAAAAACTGGTCCGTTGAAAAAGGCCCTTTCTAGGTGTATTGGTTCAACAAAGAGCAATGGATAGACTATGATAGTATATTTTGGCGTTACTGACTTACTTTAATCTAAATTTAAATAGCCTCCGCAAATCCGTTCGGCTGCCTGTATCTGCCTTTTGTGGACATTGGAAGGAAATCGGCAGCGATAGTCAGACGGCGGCCGGATTATGTATCCATCCAGTCATTCGATGCAGTAAGGCAAGTTTATCTGTCCGAGTCCGTGGCAGGCCGCCAACCCAACAATGACGCCGATACGTCCAATCTGACGTCCGCATCGCCTCAGCCCAACGGAATTTTTAATATTCGTCTTCTTTTTCTTTTCAATCAACTCGTTTTGAGGGATTATTTAGATTCGAATTAACTTCAAAAACGACGCCAACGGTGCCTCCCTTCCGCGCCGTTGCTTTCCGATTTTGGAATTCCTTTCTTTTTTTGTCAGAAGCCTCATAAATTGGACATCCTCAATCAAACACTGGCGCGCGACAGTTTTTCTTCATCTATGATTTCCTTCAGTTGGATGCCTTTTCGCGGAGAAGACTATTGTACGGGATAGTGAAGCGCGTGTCGTCTTACAACTTTTTTATCGGATATTTTGTATCAATGGCGTCGAAATTATGTTTCCATGACCAAATTAGGGGTGTTCCTCATGATGTATGGCAATTTTGACCATGATTGTTGTGCAACATTATCGCTACAAAAAGCTGGACCCGCTATAAAAGCGCGTTTCAGCTTCTCCAATCTCCCGAAGAGGGTAGTGTCCACTCGAAATTCCGTCCCAAGTGGCTGGCGGGTAGTGATCCGTTGTTTTCGCACTCTATCTTAAGCTAGTTGGAACAGATTTTTTCTTTCCGGTTTTTGTCTACTGACCTCAAAGGGTCTTTAAAATCGCTAAATCTTGCTAAAACAAGCAATAATTGGGCCTTCCAGACTGTTGTTTTTTCGATTCTAACCTCTTTCTACAATAAGTAGCCAATAAATCCTTCATCAAAGCCAAATGAACGCATTTCTTCTTCCTCATAGCCAATCCAAATTCATTTCGACATCACTTTGATGAGCTGATGACGCTGACCGAACTCCTTTTCTCTCTTGACTCGACCGAATACAATCCAAAACCAATCCAAAAAACACATGTAACGTTAACGACGTGCTTGAAACAGGGTCGATCGCAACGATGATGGTGTTCGCACTTTTCAAAAAGGTCCTTTGACTCTAACCATGTCGGCGTCTTTCTTTCAGTTTTTTAAAAGGGGCTATGTTTTTGCGCTTTGGTACTGTTAATTGTCTGTTTTACGTCTTTTGTGTCGACCTACATTGCTCTTTGAATTTTGAGGAACTGTGGTTGTTAGCTGACTTTTGTGTTCCAATTCCAGGGAAAAGCAATACTAACGCGTGTTAATGGCTTGAGGGCGTGTTGGATCATCTGATTAGTGAACTATCCTGGGGTTTTTAATAAAAGCCGTGGTGAAGAGGTGTTTCATTTGGATTGTAATCGCGTTTTTTGGCTACTTTGGTTTGGTTTTGGTTCAACTTCAATGGTCCGAGGCCAAGGACTGGTAGTATTAGGCGGTTTTTAGCATAGCGGAAGCATATAATTGTCTTTTTTATTGGAAGCAGATACTTCGGGACGAGTAGCGAGGATGACGATGACCAGCTAGCTCATAGTAGAGGGCCAGCTGCAACTGTCTGCGCTGATCCGTTAGGGAGGTGTCCGGATGCTTCTTGGCTGGCTAGATGGTGGCTGCTACATATCGGAACAGATACACAAGCTGTTGCGCTGGGGCTAGTTCGCCCACGATCTCCCGTTTCGTCTGGCTACGAACATTTCGGGAACTGCGAGGGTTGGGGACAGTTTCGGTTTTTTCGATCACGATCGTGATATCATCCAGCGCGACGACAAGCCTGTTTCGGGAAGTTTTTCCTTTTTCCGGAAGCACTTTTTCAATGAGTGCAAGCAAACTTCCTCCCTTTTGGAATTGAAAAGGTTTCGCCTGCGCATGTTTTGCCTTTTCCAACGCGCTACCGTAAACCACACCGTTCCCATTGTCCTCATAATGTTTTCTCACGGCATTTCTGTTTGCCTTTTCAAATGCATCTGATACCTGTGCGCAGGTCCGCGCAAGCCTACCTATCCATATCCGCGTTGATTTACAGCATATTGTTCTCATTTGAAGAACCATCACCCCCCTTCAAAGATGGCAAGCCAACTCGTGCAATTAATAATAACACCGAAAATTCAGCCCGCCGGTTCGCCTCGCGTCAACCTCCTTTTGTTGATTTTGATTGAGGTTCTCGTTTTTCCTCATATTTTCACCCATCTCCATCGCTGGCATGCCCCATTGTGTCCGGCGGCGCATACGTGCAGACTTTCCAGAGCCTCCTCGCTTCACTATCCACCCCATGATCCCCTCAAGGCATTCCGACTTCACGGCTGGGTTGCAACGCGATTGCGCGAAACGCGACGCCTTAAAAATTAAACTTAAATTACCTTGTCTATCGTATTAAAACAGCTTTTACCACCATCCTCATCCCCTCCCCATCATCACATCACAACTTTGCTCCAAATATGTTTTCTTCTGGTTCACATTCCAATTGTATTGTCAAAACAGTCAAAGTGCATTTTTTGGACTCGATGCTTAACATAAGTCCAAGCAATGCACACCGCTTATGTTAAAAGTACACAAACAATGTCCCCCTCTGGCGAGTACAACCCCCCGGAGGGCCAATCAGGTCTACCCCAACTTTTTAAGCGATTGCGCAACCAGGTATGCAATCAAGTATGCAAAAACTTTTTGGTAATGTTTGAGGATGGACACCTTTCGCGCGTGTCGGTAAACAACAAGCTTATTGTCTGCCTGTAGCTGGTTTTGTTGCTTATTTGCTGAACAACTCTGACCAAATATGGCTATTAGATCATTTGAAGTGGGAATAATGTGTTAATTTTGTTTGCTTTGACGTAGTTTTGTTAAACTATCAATTTGATCGTTTTATTGGGTATTTTCCAAATGAGGTAAAAACACTCCTGAAATTGACCTAATCGTAAAATACAACAGATAATCATATCCTGTTTGTTTCTTCGCCAATTTTGCTACATATTTGCTGAACAAAACTAACCAAAAATGGCTGTTAGATCTTTCGAAGAGGGAATAATATGATACTTTTGTATAATTTGACGTAGTTTTGTTAAACTTTCAATTTGATCAACTTTGTTGGTGTTTACCAAATGAGGTAAAAACACTCCGTATTTTGACCTATTCGTAAAATTAAACAGATAATCGTGTCTTGTTTGTTCCTTGAACATTTTTGTCACTTATTTGCTGAACGAAACTGACCAAATATGGTTACTAGTTTGTTTTGATACAAAAAGGAGTGGAGTTATAGTTTGCTTTGACGGGGTTTTGTATAAATATAATTTTCAAAATCTTGTAGAAGCTTGGTCTCACCGCGAAAAGAAGTTACTGTTCATTTGAGGTAGAAATCCTCCTTAATTCCACTCATTTCAAAAATTCGCTAATAAACCACCCTCAAGTTATACAATCATAGACCCATCATCGCTTGTCATCTTCACAGACCCCCCTTAAAGACAGCCGACGGCAGCAAGTATCTCGCGGTTATCTGTCATCAATCGTGTGGCGAAAGCGTGGTGTGTTCCGCCAGCGGCTATGTCGAACCCCACGCCGAGACCCCTCACCGCGCAAAGACGGCCGCCGTCCTCGATGCGAGATAACGCCGTCATCGATCCCCGCCTTTTTATGGCTCACTTTGCGGCCAGCCGGTCCGCCTAATTATAGTGTCAATATCTTGTGGTTTGTCTTGTCCATCTAATCAGTGACATTTGCTTCCGTTTCCGATTAGCTGTGACATCATTTATATATACTTGCAAGTTGCAACTTGTCCCTAGTCCTCGCATGTTGTCATTTTTTATATCCGTTGTTATATCGCCTATCATCCCCCCGCTTCGCACTACATCTGTACATACTTTTCTTGAAGGAAGCGCTGCCCCAAAAGGGAACAATGCAAACAAACGTGGTTCAAGCCTTGTCGCTCGCCTGACCATTCGCGCCCCGGAGGGCTTCTCGAGTTTCGTCGCTTCTCGGCTAGGCCTTACCTGTGTATCCTTATACTTGCCCAAAGCCCGCTGGAATGAGCTGTTTTTAGACGTTCGAAGGTTGTCTTTTTGGTGTGCTATTCTCGAAATGGTGGGGGTGTAGGTTATTTCGAACAGGCCCTGAGGCTATGTTGCCTTTTCGTGTCGATGTTTCGTGTTATGCAAATTCTCAAAGCGTGGTTTTCCTTGCCGTTTTTCGACTTAATTTTTCATTATTGGGCATTTTGCAGATTCGCGCCCGTTGCGACTAAGAAAAAAGTAAAAACGAAGCCCTCAAAACGCAAGCAACCCGCAGTCGCGGGCCGTGAATCGCCGAAAATGTTAGATTCCATCGTCGATCGGGCATGGGCCTGTTTCCAGCGCATTGCCGCCGCAGACAAGAAGCCGCCGGATAAGGGGGCCATGCCGAAGCCTGAATGGCCCGATGATGCCGATTTGGAGGCGGCTTTTGATGATTTATTGGTTGGTTATACCATTTACAGTATCTAAAAACCCTAAAATGGCCTTCAGGAAGACCTCGACCTCCCGCATGAACGCCAAAAAGAGCTCCGAGCCCAATCCCGTACCGTCAAGAAGCGCATGGTCGTCGAACAAGCTCATCGTCGTGCCTCTTCTTCCCTCTCCGTCGACACCCTTCGAAGCTGGGTCGAACGCTTCCCAGATCGCTTCGACTGGACCCTCACCGGACAGAGATTGGACAGTCTTGCCATTGCTCTCCGCACGGATTCCCTCTCCAGTGTCAGTGAATTCGTCGAAGCCGGAGGCATTCTACTGCTCGCCAACCTCCTGGATGAGTGCCGACAACGCCCTGGCGGCGCTGCCCGGATCGCGGCACCCGTTTTGTCGGCATTGCGCGCACTTCTCAACTCAACGGTAAGATTTATAGGCCTTCAACAGCCAGCTGCCACTTCAAAAAATGGCCTATAACCCATGTAGTGCCATCGAACATGCAAGCCATCCATCCATTCTTATTCGGGTTTCGGTTTTCAGACAGCTCGAGCAACCGTCCTCGGTAGTCCGCGAACGCTTGAGGCAGTGGCCGCCAGTTTGGATAGTCCCGATGCCAAGTGCAAGGTGAGTCGATTCGCGATAGCCGATTTCCTTCCCCCGATTTGCAATATCCAACCCTTAATGTGTGCAAAACGACGCCATCTAGCTGGTGTGAAGTTCGAAATCTAGAGCCCGTGTTCGCAGAAACCGGCCGTAAAACTTGTCTTCACGCACGATTAGCCTTTCCGATGACAGGCCTTTTTTTGCCTCGTCTCCTTGACGATTTGAGGTTCTCACGACGGCGAAAAGACGCTGACTAGATGTTATTTTCGAAGAGGCTCACTGGTGTTGGGTTTAAGAGCCTCCTGAGCAAACGTAAACCCACCCCAACTGACCTGGGTGGCCATTGCGCAATGCTTTTTACAACCGTTTTACTGTTTTACAGCCTTTATATGTCTAAGATCGCATGTTTTGATGTCATAACATTCCCACTTTTGCAGGTCCTGGTCCTCGAGATTCTGTCCGGTCTGTGCCTAGTCCCGGAAGGAGGTCACGCTGCCGTCCTGAAAGCCCTGACATCGGCTTCGCCGTGCATCGGCGAACGCACCCGATTCCAGCGCCTCGTCGACGACCTCCATCGCCATCACGGTGAAGCGCCTCGAGACACTGAACGGGTTCGACTCGCTACAATGTCCTTGTTGAATGCGTTGTTGAGATCCGGAGCTGCTGAGGTGAGCGAAGCTTTTTAATCTTTGCAACTTGAGCGGGGTCGTTGTCTTTGAACCTTATCCCCACCATGCAAAAAACAGTCCTCCTGGGGGGCCTTTTCGGCTATTGTATTGTTTTTCATGTTTCGTTCCCCTCTTTTTAAAGCCCTTTTCAAAACATATTTCAAATGTCGCAAAACGGCTGAAAAAAAGACCTGCATCCAGCTGCGAATAGGGAGATTCTGGCGCTGAGTCAGCAACGGTATCGGGTGACGAAACTCGGAATCGCTGCAGGGGCTGACCGTTTGCCTCGAGAAAACGAACCTTTTTTGGGGCCCAGGTTGTTCTTTAGAGGTTCTTGGAATGCTAGCTTTGCTTAAAACTTCTCCATAAGCCGCTGTAATCGGTTCAATAATAACTTATTTTAGCATTCGCTCGAATTCCGCCTCCATCTTCGGCACGAGCTGCTCATGCTCGGCATCCGTGAGGCCATCGAGGCCTTACGGGATGCGCATGGCACGGCATTGGAGGACCATTTCGATCTTTTTGACATGATGCGGCAGGAGGATGAGCAGGAACTGTGCAGGTTTGTAACGTCTTTGATGTTGATGGCTTAATTGGCTATCATTTTGTGACCATTGACACCGACAACGAAGGCTAATTGTCTTTTCAGTTCCTTCGAAGGCGAGTCCATCGACTTCACATCCGCGACCGCCATGACCGAAACCCTGTCTCGACGTTTGGCGACCTCCACTGCGATGCCGCATTTTATCAGCCTGCTTCATCATCTACTTCTGGTTCCGGGTTCGGACAAATACGCACCCCTATGGGCCCTGTTTGATGTGATCCTGCAACAGCTGACGCTGCAAGCTTCCATGGACCCGTCTACGTCGGCCGATGACCACATTGACCCCAAATTTGGGCTTCGATTGAACCTTGAAGCCGTCCTTGCCCGAATGAAGACCCACATTGACGTCGAAAAGGCTGAAGCGCAAGTGGCCGCTCTTCAAAGTGAGCTTGATAACGAGCGACGAAGGGTCGTCGAACTGGAAAACAGGCTCGCTGATGCCGATACAGCGTCTTTGAGCAGTTATTCCCGAGGCTCGGAAACGTCTTCGAATCCGTCTGACCCGTGCCCGTCGCCGCATCCGACGCTGCCTCCCGTCGTTCCGCCTCACAATGTCCCACAGTGTAGACCGCCTCCATGCGTGCCGCCTCCACCACCGCCGCCTTCTGCGAAACAGATTCGCAGTGGACCGTTGGCAAACACGAACACGAAGAAGAAGTCCGTTCCGAAGCCACCACAAGCCCTGAAGAGTCTCAACTGGAAACCGATTGCCCTGCCCCAGATCCCTGGCACAGTTTTCGAAGGCATCGATGACGAAAAGCTCTACGCTAAACTTGAACTATCTGCCCTTGACACAGCTTTCGCCTCCGGCCACGACGACAAGGCTTCCAGCTCGGCTGCCACGCTCCGCAGAGTCAAGGAACCGACTGTCATCAGTGTTTTGGAAGCGCGACGAGCCCAGAACTGCACGATTATGCTGTCAAAGTTGAAGTTGAGCCATCGCGAAATCCGTGCTGCCCTGCTTTCGATGGACGAGAAGGGCAGAATACCAAAAGACATGATCGAACAGATGCTCAAGTACGTGCCGACCGCAGACGAATTGCTCGCCATCAATGAAGTCGTCGAACAGAAGGGCTCGCCGAAGGTCCTCGCCCTCGCTGACCGCTTCTTCTATGAAGTTGGACAGCTCCCACGCTATGAGCAAAGACTTCGTTGTTTGAATGCCATTCGCGGATTCCAGGAGCGTGTTGATGAGTTGAACGCTGCTGCTGTTTGTAAGTTTGACTGTTTCCATTGGTTCAATGTCTAAGTTTTGAGTTTTCAGCCGTTTCCAAAGCCTCCATCACCGTGAAGAACTCAAAACGCCTCCGCCGTCTGTTTTCACTGGTTCTCGCCATCGGCAACTACCTCAATCACGGCAAACACAATGGCAATGCTCATGGTTTCCGTCTGGATTCGCTGAAGACCATCCCCGATGTACGGAATGCCATCGAACACGATCAGAATCTGCTCCATTTCCTTGTATTGGCGATGGATCAGGAGACTTCCGATGCGACATCTCGGCTGAGGAAGGAGTTGTCCGTCGTCTATGAAGCCGCGAAGCACAATCGATCTGAGACTGAAGCCGAGAAGCGGGCTTTGGATTCTGTTTTGAGGGAAGTTGAAGCCGAATTGGCTGCTGCGAAGCGGAAGTCCCATATCTCTGACCCCGGGCCATCTGGGGAGCCGGCATCGAGTGAATCTGTGACTAAACGCGCGAAGGGTGATCGTTTCATCGAGGTGGTTGGAAGCTTTGCCAGTGGCGCGAGGAAGCAGTTCAATGATTTGGAGCAAAAGTATGCCGAATCTGACAAGAATGTATGTTTTTTCTGCCTTTTTGGCTTCATCCGACAAGTCTTTGTTGTTTCAGTTCCGCGACGTCGTCACCTACTACGCCGAAACCCCGACCACCTCCTCCCCTGATCACTTTTTCGGCTATTTCGCGAACTTCCTCAAGGACATCACCGAATGCCAGGCCCAAATCTACAATGCCCGCGAAGAAGCCGAACGCATCAAGCGCCAAACCCTCGCCAAATCCTTCTTCGCCAAGCGTAAGCAGCCCCGAGGCGGTGATCCCGGCCGAGACTTTGAGCGTCTCATCGATGCCATCCAAAGCGGTGACATCTTTTCCGACGATCTGACGAGGTTACGCACCTCCTTCCGAGTACCAAAGAAGGGTAAATCGTCAGCCGTCCCCTCCGCGCAACCCGTAAAGTCGCGCTAAACTAATCCCCCAAATTAGCTTTGACTTGATTTTTGTTTTGTTATAAAATTAAACACTCCCTTCTATTTTGCTCTTTTTACTATTACCTGCATCAGCTTTACGAAAACCATAGTCCAATTATATTACGCAAAAATTGCCTTAAAATTATGTTTGTATTTTGTTTGCGATCCACCCTGTGCGTGTTTTTTGGTCAATGTTGTACATACTTAGAAGAAAAGACACTTATATTATTAATTGAAGAAGGCGGTTTGAAATAAAAAGTATTTATTTTGGCTAAATGGATGGAAAAGCATTGTTAGTGCGATTTTCGTACTTTCGAAATGGCATAGTTTTCACACTTACAGTGAACGACGGCACGTTCAATGTGTCTCGAGTAACTGACAGCCTTATTTGTGAATTCTTTCGCCTCATTGCAGTCGGCGATAGTGTCAAAGGTCATCTGGTAGGCGTAGTGACCGTCGACGTTTCTGAAAGGGTTGGAAGTGGTGTTTTTGAGGGGTTCTGGAATGGGGGCTTACAAGGCTTCTTCGGAATAGGGCCCGAACGAGGCGACACGTTTTCCGGTGAAGGCTTCAAGGCGGCGGAGCTGAAATCATGCCATTTACATAGGCAAATGTGATTAGAAAGGCGTAAACTCACGCTGTTTCGCTGAAGTTGGAGATTCTGCTCCAAAGTGCCAGCATCATAGGGCGCCGTGGAGACAGCTATCACAACATCTGTGGTATTTTCTTTGCATTTAGTCGCACTTGGAAGTTTTGCCGAAATTCGCTTCAAGAATTCAGCATTCTCTGCCTGACTCCTTTCGAAATCGCTCTTCTCCACCGGATGAATCGGCGCGGCAAAGGCTTTCTGAAGCAACGGGTTCTCGGATAATGGTGGCAGCCCTAGGGCTTGGCTTAATTGAAGGAATGGATCAGTGATGGCTTCATTTGCCGCAAGATTCTGGGGACCACACGCCGTCGAAATCTTAACAAAACGATATTTTGATGGCTTTTTGAATTAGGTTTACCTGAAAAACCATCAAAAAGCACAAAACACGGATTTCCAACATCCTTAGGGCACAAAATAAGAGGTCAGTGAGAGGAATAGTCACTTTGACGTCCCTTTATAAAGCCCCATCAAAGACAACTTTATAACGCGTAAAAAAGGTTTGGTTTCGTATCCATTTTTCCAATTGATCATGCTTTATAAGTGTTGAAAAAGTCAAAGGGCTACGGGGATTGCTTCCGCGTCTTTAAGCATTCAGAAGAAGTGATTGCGTCAGACCCGCCGGAATTCTGCTCCTACGTTTTTGGTTTTTCTTTTTCAAGGGCCGTTCCTGGACTTGTAGCCGGGGCCTGGGGGTTGAAGACGGATGGTTGCTGTTCCCAGTCGAACTTTTCGCTTTGGTTCTGAAAAAGTTTGAAATAAAGTCTTATCTAACAGATTTGAACCAAGAATTTTGTGAAAAAATTTTAACAAAGCTACTTCAAGCCGTCCACTTACGTTCTTATTAGCATCCTTGAGCAAATTTAGTATACACAACTCGATATAAGTGTAATCTGGCTCCATTTCGTAGTAGTTCTGAACGCCGAAATACTCGCAAATGTTGACCATTTCCGGTCCGAACTTCCGTTGCACGTCATCGCTGAACTTCTGATCCTGCAGAAATTCATTTTTCGCCTCGTAGATTTTCTCTTTATCGGTCATGTTCTTCCAGGGCAGGGATTTGTTGAGGAATTCGTATATCATGTAGAACCATGACTCAACATCGTCACGACGCGTGTGTTCTTTGTTCTGGTGACTCGATCGCGGTGCATATTTGACCGATCCGATGAAAAGGACCTTTTTGCGGGGGTGCCTGAAGTCGCCCACACATCTATCAACAAACTTAATTTAGAAGTGTCATGCTTACCAAACTTTAGTCCTGAACTTTGGTTTTCGTATTTCGAGATCGCACTTTTCTTCGGGTTCAATTTCTTTCCGGATACCGTACTTCCGGGCGGATGTGATAGAACCGATAATAATACGGTTGCGATGACCTTCTTTCCCGACGTGAAACACGTGGGGGCGAATATCTCGGTGTAGGTAGAGCATGCTGTGGAAGATTCGAAGGAGGTCGATGGTGATCAGGGCGATTTTGAAGATTGTGGGTGGCGAGAAGCCGTTGAGCTTTTCGATGAGATCGACGAGGGACGGGCCCATCTGAAGGGATTAGATTTTGATAAGATTCAAGTGGTTAAAAACTTACGCCATCGACGATTAGGCAGTTGAAATTGTTATGTTCGCCACTTTCGATGTAAACAGGTACGCATGGCTTTTGATTGGCGTGGGCGTGTTTGATGATCTCAGTTTCGATCTTAAAATTAATTAAAAACATTAATGATGGCAATGGAATCGAACCCGGAAAGTAATATTAAACTTGGTAAAAAATGTGTCTGTGGTTTAGTGGTTTAGGGCGGCTCACAGCACTGCCGAAGTGGTGGAAACCGAAAGGGTTCGAGTCCGCTAGCATCCACAAACTTCAAAAAACGTTTTTACAGCTTACCATTAGCTTCTTAACCTTCGCCGAATGCTTTTCATATTTCAAATTAACCTGTGCACCCGCCGAAATGATGTCAATCTTCTTATCGACTTCTTTCGTTAATGCTACTCCCATGCCGTAAGATCCTTTTAGGGTTTCTTGGACTATCAATCTGCAATCATCAAATTTATCATACTCAACGATCACTTTAAAATCAACCAACTTTATGCCCCCAACCGACAGCACATCACCCTTCGTCGCCAATTCCGTCGACTTCCCGGCGGCGTCTTGTTCTTCGCTCGCGCCCTCATTCGGTTCCGGCGTATTCGGAGGTGTCTTTCCACCACTGCTTTCCTCCTCATCATCACTGTCATCATTATCCGCTGCTTGCTGATTCGGTGTCAATGCCACGTTTGGAGTTCCATTCGGTGGTGTTGCCGCTGGCGTTTGGGGTAGATTCGGTGATTGGGTCGGATTTGAGACCGGCTGGGATGAAGCTGACCCGATGGGCGGAGTCGTGAGAGCATGAGGGGGTGACTTTTTGTTGCGTTCGGAGGCGTCTTTGTCTTTCTCTTTGTCTTTATCCTTGTCCTTTTCCTTATCTTGTTCCTTGTCCTTGTCTTTGTGGACCTTTTCTTTCGATTTGTCTTCCTTTTTGCGAACGACCCTCTCAGAATCCTGTAAAGCACACTTTCACACCTTCTAAACTATCAAAGAAGTCAAAATTCACCCTTTTCTCCCTAATCGAACCATCTTTCTTCACCCTCCGCTCGCTACCGTCGCCATCCTTGTCCTTGTCTTTATCTTTATCTTTGTCCTTTTCCTTCTTCTTCGGCGACCCAGCTTCATCCTCCTTCTTCTTCCGCAACGCCTTCGACCCTTTCTTCTTCTTTTCACTGTCTTCCTTGCTGTCGTGTTTCTTCCGCCGTGAACCCGGTCTCTTCTTTTTCGCCGGCTTCTTTACGCTCTCATCCAAGTCAATGTTCTTCTTTTTCTTTCGAATCTCCGATGACCGTTTCGACTTCTTCTTCGGTCCTCCATGGTCGACTGCTTCCACGGGTTTGGATCCAGGCGCATCTTTGTTGTCTTTATTTTTGGTCTTTCTTCTTTTTATCGATTTGTTGGACCCGTCAAGACTGAAAATAGGTTACAATTGGTGGTATTAACAATGTTAAACATACTTTAGTGGCGGTTTGGATGAGTTTTTACGCAGCATTTCACTGGCTGGACGGGCCGGGATCCAAGGAGCCTGGGGTTAGTTTATCTTTTTGGATCCGTTTACGGTGCATTCGTGATGGGGGATTTGCATTTTTGTCTATTGTGTTTTAGTTCTAATTTTATTTTAAAAAATACAATAAATACATGTAAAAATAACACAGTATCAAGTCCATCGATCATCGTCATCGATCTTTTTGATTTTTATAATTTCAACGTTTGGATGATCGCCTGGCATGTTCAAATGACCATTTCGCTTGTGAAGGCCGTTAACGCCGTTGGCCCTGGCCTGCTCGACGGCAATGGTAAAGCTCTTTCGGGGGTGGTTGTGGTTATCAGTCGGAGTCCTTGGTTCACCTCCAGCTGGCGGATCAAGTGTGGTCGCTCGAGGGCGAACTGGCAATGGTCCAGGCTTGCCGAGAAGACTGCCGATTAGGACCATTTCAAGCTTTCCGAAGGCAAACTCAAAAGCTGATGCCCATAAAATGGAGAAGAGGTAGGCACAGACGATGATTGGAATGATGTAAAGTGTTAACTGAAATTATTGGCGTAGATTCAGATAGACTTTGGAAAGCTTACCATTTGGAAAAAGTTAGCAAAAACAAAGGCTTGCTGATTCTGTCCAGAGATGTAAATCAACACAATAATGTGGACCAGATAAGTCGAATATGTCAGACGGCCTAATGGGACCCAAATAGACCAGCTCATGAAGCTGTTAATGAAACTGCCATAGCCATAATAACAGGTAATAACAACCCAGGAAAGAGCCACACCCCACAGCGGTTTACTCGCGGCCGAGTAAACTGTGCTCCAACCGATCGGAAGCACGGTGCCATTGATCCAGTCCTTCAAGGTGAAGATGCAGCCATACACGATTGCGAGGGTGCCGATCCAGCCGATTACTTGGAAGAACTGAAATGAAACGTTATTTTAAACAAAAACAGTTTTTTGAACTTTTAAGTTTTGATTTATAAAAATTATCAACGAAACCGCAAAAAACAAACCCAAGGAATCTTCAGCTTCTTATAAGTCTGCATAAACACTCCAGTCAACATTCCAACAATGTAAATCTGGCATCTGATCCATGGCGCATCATACATCATAACCGTGTATGTTGTGTATGGCACAGTCATCCGGGGGTCCATCGTGGCATAACCGTAATCAGTCGGCGGGAAATAGTAATGCAGCATTTGGAAAATGTTAATACCAGTCGATGCCGCGAACACTAGCAAAGCCACTGTAACGCCGAAAAGTTTGCCAAAAGCGAATGGCACCAAAATAAGTGGAGCAAAAATATACATCTGCATGTCAGTCGACAGATACCATGAAACTAGATAACATTGATCCTTGTATCGAATGGCATTGTTCAAATACAAGAAATCAATCCACCAATTTTGTGGACACGCATCTTTGAAAGCGCCACTGAAAACAGCCATATTTTGGGTTCCGAATGGCGAAAACACCCAAGTGTAGAAAGCAATCAGAATGTAATACGGTGGCGACAATCGAATGATTCTGTGCACATAGAACATGATCCAAGCGAGGGGTGCCATTGATTGTTTCGGGTTTTGCTTGTACTTTTTGAACCAAACAAAACTCAAAAGTAGCCCAGATTGCCAGAAGAATGTGTCAACAGCGAAGAAGGCCGATGTCAAAACTTCAGTGATTCTGTGCTGATTCATGGCAAAGACGTCAATGGGATTCGACGACATGAAAGCGAAGAAAGCCATGGAATGGCCCAAAACAACCCAGACCATCGAGAAAAACCGCATACAATGGAGAGGGCCAATGTTGCCGGGTTTGTTGGCACCTTTGGTGTTGAAGATTTCCACGACGTTGGTGTAAAGGGAGAAGGACCGCCAGCAGCGCATTCCGAGGGCTACAAATACAACATTGCACAAGTTAGTATTGTAAAAATGGCTCACATTGAATGTATCGATGATCTCTATGATGTTTGTAGATGAAAAAGTCATAAATCGATGCAGTTATGCCAAGGAATAACACAATGGCAATAATGGCTACCGTAATCCATGTGCCAGCTGTTGGCTTGTTCGGGAATTCCATCAACGATGACACACTACATATAAAGGAGGCATTGAAGCTTGCTTCAATGATGTTTTTGAGTTGAACGGAGGAGCATGACTTCGGAATGCACAAATCGATGGTGAAAGTGGTTTTGGCGCATAGTTCAGGGGTTGCAGGGCCGGCTGAGGGCAAGAATGTAACCCTGAAAAATTATCAAAATAGCAAAATTTTACGTTTTAACTTTGGTTGAACCATAAAATTAAAAAAAAAATTCAGTGAAATCGTTGAAAGCACAACTTACTGACTGTACCGCCCGTTAAAAACCCGATCCTCAAAATTATATTCGATCTGTTGGCACGATTTGAACAATCCAAACCAATGTGTATGGCCTTTCAAAATGCCGGCACCAGGTTTTCCGGAACTGTCAAGCACTAAAACTTGAAATCAAACTTAACTGCCCAAAATTTAAAAACATACACTTTAAAACTGTCTTAGTAAAGTTGGTAGAAGCCGCCGTGTCCAAAATAGCCAGAAAATCGTTGACAATTTCTGTCAAATCTCGTCCACAGGTCGAATTACCAAGATTATCGATTGGTGATGGATCCTCAACCAAACGTTGAATCAAATTTTTCAACGTCGGAATTTCGGAATCCGCATAACTGAAGCCATTTGAAGCACGTGCGAGCTGTTCATAATCGGTTAACTTGATGTAGTCGATCTTTTCCTGCTTGAAGGGCAATCCTTGAAAGCTGGCTGCCGCAGTGCCGACAATGGACAGCCAAATAATGGCTGACATCAGCCTGGCCATCAGAAGCCGACAAAAGTTGACTTTAGAAAGGTGAAAAGATGACTAATGTTGATAACCAGAAAAATGATTCAGTGAATTGGCACCTTTGAAACATCACATCACCTTGCAAGCAATTCATCCAACTCCACCCTCCCCCAACTTTTTAAGCTGATTATCATTGATAAGTGCAAGACGAAAAGGAACAGTCGGCCCTGATCAGGTGTATCACCGCCATCGTCATCTTGTCCCCCGCCACAAAGTTACATTTTCACTGTGGCGGAGCAGGAACAGAACAGACGACCAAAAAGGCATGATTAATTGATCGGGCTACTTTTTTTTCTTATCAGGGAAATCATTGAACCTTGTTATAATCCTATTGTTATGTCTTTCCCGTGATTGATTAGCTTTATTTGCAACAAAAATCATTATCAAAAACCCGCAACAGTCGTAGTCATCGCTAAGGATGTTAATGGCACAAAATCCGATGCCACACATTTCGACTTTTCATCCAGCGTCGAAAAAACAATAAACAGGAAAAAACTTCCCAAGAAATCGCTTAATGACGTTATTACTGGAATCGCACTATGGTCAGGATCCGTGCCGAGTCGCCACAAACCATAAACAAGCAATTGGGCCAGGTAGAGCAATAGAGTTACCTGTAAAAATTGAACTTTTTATTGGCCATAAAAACGAGAACACAAAGTCTTTATGGCTGCTTATCAGTCTGGTCAGAAGCAACTCGTTAAAAAAGTGTTGCATAACTGATGTAAGTTTGTTTTAAAGGTGAAAGTGCACAAAGCAGGCACATAATTTGACTTCTAGCGCTTCGTGGTTTCAAAAATTTGAGCCTAGGTGCTTTGTGGTTTCAATTTTGGCAACTTTTGATAAAGAATGTAATGAATGAACATACCTGTATCAACGCAGCGGCAAGATACGCACCAAATAATGACAGGTTGAACAAACAATGATTGCCATTAAGCAGGATTATGGCGCTCATGAAGCCCGCGTGTGAAGGAATCGCACATGCTATCAATAATAAAGTGGTTCTGGAATGAATATCATGGCCGTCGAAGACATAAATCGGATTAAGACGACGTCGCCACGTGTCGCCGACGGCGATACGGCCTGGGTCGCCGTTTTCGACGTAGAACGAAGTCGAAAGTCGACAGCATTGGATCGCGGCCCGATTCCCAGCGAGCCCGGCAATGAGGGGTTGAAACATGGCTAATGTTTTGAATTTGTGAGTCGCACCTTGGAAGATGAAGCCACCGATGGAGGATATGACGGCGGCGAGAAGGATCGAGAACCAGCCCCATTTGAGGGTCGGTCTCGTGTAGGTGTTTTTGAAGGTTATGAAGAAACATATGGGAATAGCGACAAGTGTAGTACCCATGATGGTGTAGACGAGCCAGCAATTAGTAGAGGGACAGATGTGGATGAGTAAAGTGCCGGTTCCGACCTGGAAATTTAGATTTGGAATTGAACGGAATTTTGTCATTCGCACACGTTTTATTGAACGCGACAAATGCATTCGCACACTTTTTTACTTTGTATAATTTTGCCATTCGCACACTTAAACGAACGCGCACACTGCATTCGCAAAGCAGTAAAAACGCAAAAATTCCATGCAATCAATGTGCAAATGACAAAATTCCTACAAAAAACAAAATTCCAAAAAAGACTCACCAATAAACAAAGGGTAGTCAAATCTCCCACACTCGCCGCTACCGGGCTGATGACATTATCCGGATTGACGTGAAACTTCCGTGCTAACAGTACACTCGTCATGATGACAGACCCCAAAACCACCGACGACAGATGCACAGCTGATAGCGCAGAAGCCGTAAGAATGATTCCTTCTCTCAAAAAGACTCCCTTTCCGACACTGGTCACAAGCATTGCCAATCCAGACGCGAACCACGCCAAAACTGAGGCTTGCAACTGAACCAGCGCCCAATTGGCGCCGAGAATCGGCCATCGTGTCTTATGTTCGTCCAGTTTCCCAGTATGGGACAAAGTTGTCAGTCTTGAAGCCAGCGTCATCTCGAGATTGCCTTTCATACCGAGTAATACTGGTGTCAACATTAAGGCTTCATGAACTTCGACGTAGAATTGACTTGTCTGCCATTTTTGGAGGAGTAGTCCTGTGAAGATTAGGCTGATTCCAGCGAAGAGTAGCGGTGGCATGCTCTGGAACCGTTATTTGCAGTTTATAATGTCATAATTAGTGAATTCAAACCTCAACGAAAAAAGTTGTCAGTCCTTCATCGCGCAAATCGGGGCGTTCAGTCGGTACCTGCGTTGATTCTGTCGAAAGCTGTGTCGAGGCATCTGTCAACTGCTCCGACGTCGTCGGTGAAGCTTGTGCCGGTACAATAGTAGCTGAAAAGTTCCTCGGCATCGATGGACGTGTCATGGCTGATGACAAAGCTGGCGACGGCACTCGGATCCTGCGGGTGTGTGAGTTATCGAAATGTTGTATTATGCAAATTGTGGTTCAAATTGTCGTTATATTTAAAACTACAATACCTATTGGTATACCGTCTCATCTAAAGTGCTATCGTAAAGAACATGTTATTACTAAATGATCAAAATAGGTACCTGCATACAAGTAATTATCATTATAAATGCCTTTTCAATGCGTTTACCTCACATTTCATTAGAAAGACAATCATTTCTAACCAGCTCTGAATGCGCAAGTATGTTGGCGGATGAAAAACTCGTACCCATTTGTATTATTTTTCTTTTGTCTATTGTTGGCATCTTTGGAAACACCAGAGTGGCTTTAGCTGCTTGGTCACTACGGTAACTGCCTCTTTTAAACACAAAAACAACAGTTAATTGATGCTTTTCAGCCGCAAATCAACATGCCACTGGCTCATTTTCGCCCGAGCGATTCTCGATATTGTCCATCAAACCGGCCACTTTGTTACAGTATTCCAAATATTCAGCGGCATGGACACTATGGTCCGAAAAACATGCTTCATCATCGAATTCCTACCCTTTTCTGCCGTCATTGGCACTTCTGTAATGACGCTAGCTATTGGTATTGACAGATTTCTCGGCTTCTACATGCCACTTCTCTATCGCAAACTGAAAGTCACTGTTTACATTTCTACAGTATACCTATTAACGACCGTTTTTGCGGTAATGTTTATGTTGCTCTTTCTATTCACCATAGAAAACATGAATGAAGAAACACTTTGTATGGTTGGTACTGTCGTGTCAAAAGCATACATGTTTCACTTCTTTTATGTTATGACCGCAATCTACGTGCTAACAATGCTTCAGTACGTCTCAATTTGGGTGACGTCATTCAAACGGCGGAAGGAACTACCTGGTTACATGGTAATTATGAAGCCAATAACTATTATCGTTTGTATTTCGATAACTGGCTGGTTGTCGAACAATATTTTTCTCATTTTTGCAAGAAATTTGCAAATCAATGCGATATTATTGAGTTTATGGAGCGGAATTTCAATCAATATCTCGGTCGCCTGTGAATTTTGGGTCTACTATGTGTTTAGGTTGGCTTTTGGCTAGTTTTACCATGCTTAAAATGATAATTTCAGCTTCGAATACCGTGAAAAGTTCAAAAAAAACAATGGAAAAATGCCCCTCATATTCAGCCAATTGCGCAATTTGCATAAATCAAAAGTTTGAAATGACTTTTTGAAAGGTTAAAATGGCCAAAATTCATTCAACAAAAAACAACAAAAACAAAACAAAAACTCATTCCTCCGCATACAAATTCATAACAGTTTGTTCAAACTTATCTATTTCATCCTTGCCAAACCGAAGCCCAATGTCGTCCAGCATCATCAACATGTTTGGAAGCGTCTTCGGAGCGGTATTGATGTAGTTCAGCTTCTCGACGAAAGTCAGCTTGAGCTTCGAGAGCGACTGATAAGCCCGTCCAATCGCGGCCGGACTGCGTTGAGCTGCGGCATTCTTCTCCAGGAACTTCGTACAGCAATGAATCACAGTATTGTGGGCGGTTCGGCCTTGTTCCAGCTTCCGACGACCGCTTCGAGGCTGAGCTGTGGAGGCGACGGCTGGATGGACCTTCTTGACGATCTGCTTTGTCGTGGCTTCACCGAGCAGCGTGTGGAGACGTCGTTCCTTCTCCGGTGGCAGTCCAGATTCGTCTTCGGTCTTCCGTGGCGGCACGGCTATGAATGGATGCTGGACACGGGTACGTTGACGTGAAAAGAGGGCGTTGTATTCGTCGTACTTGAGGCGGTATTCCATCAGATCGAGTTCTTCCGCGGTCCAGATTGAATTCAGCACGGTTTTGGAGACGAGACCGGCTTGGAGTTCGAGTTCTTCGTCGCCATTCTCGAAGACAACGGGATTGACGCCCAAATACGCATAGATTAGGTCGGATTCTTCGGCACTGGCACCTTCGACGAGGACTTTCCGGAAGTTGGGGTCGGCTATGATGTCCATATCAGTCACGATTCCGGTTTTCGTCTTCGAGCCGTGATTTGAGGGGGTTTTGACCGGTTTCACGACGGATTCTGCGGGTTTTTCGGCCTTCTTGGACAAGTTGTAATCGCTCAATTTCGATTCCAACTTCGCCGTCGCACCAGATTCATCGTCGCTGTCACCGGTGGTTTTCACGCCGAAATAAGCATTGATAGCGTGATCGGTGAACTGCATGTTGGCCACGGCTGGATTGGCGAGGCTTTCAGCGGTTTCATCTGGCGTCGCGACGACGGTGGAGCCTTCGAAGGTGATGGAAACAGGGCCAATCGGCTGATAGGCATCTGCGGCGTCTGCGAAGGCTTTTCGGTCGTTGGCGAAAGATTTGAGGGCTGGGGTTGGTTCAATTGGGGCGATCGTCTGAAAGTTATCAATGAATTTGACATTTCAAAGCAAATTCAACTCACGGAAACATCAGGCTTCGTGTCCATGACCTCATCCTCGTCAGATGACTCCAAATCGGGTACTGGCGAACCGTCATCATCGACTTCCATCGCTTCCACGGCTTTTTCCTTCTTGACTGACTTGCGGGTGGTCACGTTTTCGTCGTCATCATCCAGGATCGCCTGGAAAATGGAATTTTATATATAATTTTTCACCAAAACACCAAAATCAAGTCCCAGACCAAAAATTTATATATAATTTTAACCCCAAAATGCAAAGTCAAGCCACAGAGCTCAACTTTATATATAATTTTCGCCGAAAACCCCCAAACCTGGCCTGCAAGCATAAATTTATATATAAATTTCCACCTCAAATGCAAAACAGACCCCCAAACCTCAAATTTATATATAATTTTAACCCAAAAACGCAAAATCAAGCCCCAGAGCTCGACTTTATATATTTTTTACCCCCAAAAACATGAAACCATCCTTCCAAGCACAAATTTATATATAAATTTACCCCCAAAAACTCAAAACTAACCCTCAAAGCATCCGAATTGAGCTCCTTGTTCCGCATGTTGTTGATCTTCTTCCAGACGGATGGAACGGACTTCCCAGCCTTCGCCCTCGCTTTCATCATCTCCTTCTTGAAGGCCGATGACTGCCTCCATACCGGCATACCCGTCGGCTTCAACGCTCCATCCATTACCGCCTTTTTGAACGCTTCCGTCGAGGCTTGGACCGCTTCGAGCTCGGCTTCCAGTGCCAGGGCTGGTTTGGCGGCATTCTGCTCCGCTATTAGATCCCGAATCTCCAAAACAGCAGCCCGAGCGGCTTCGACGGTCGTTTTGGAGGGGACTTTGGCGTAGGTGACGTGCTCGGCCGTGGCGCGGGGCTTCTGGAGCTTCGTCTTCGTCTGGGCCACGAATTCGAGGACTTCAGCGTGTGTCAGGACGGAGGCGCGGGAGTTGACGACCTTCTCGACCCAAACGATTTGATGTGGCATGATTACCTGAAACTTTTTATATATAAAATCCGTGAAATAAATTAACCACGGTGAAAAACACGCAAACATTTGACTTTGGGTTGAAAAAGAAACCATAACTGGCGAAAGATTGCGATAATGACCACGCATAATATCGGCATCGGTCAATTGAAACATTTGTGTGTGTGACAAAACGAGAACTGCGGATAGTGCAAATTTTGTTCTAACACAGCCTCGAGCAACAAGACGCATTGGCGAAGTGCGCCTAGTGACAATATTTGTTTCAAGTCTTCCAAAAAGGGATTCACTTTATATTCGGTTAACTTTACACACGCA
>KB455471.1:63749-86699 GCA_000341325.1 Panagrellus redivivus | reverse complement strand
ATTCTTTTTCCAATCAAAATCTACGATGATTTAACGTCGAATAAGACCGATTGCAGCCAAATTTGTCGACATTTATTTTTACCTGCCGGTCCCTAAATATAAGGTCTTTCACGGATGAATTGAATTAAATGTTGGCTTCTTCCAGTTAAAAATTGAAACATGCCCTTCTGACTCTATATCCCAGCGTGACTCTGAATCAGAGCAGGAGTCATTTGAGTCGACTCCTAGCGATTTTGGCAGGAGTCAGAGTCAGTAACCTGTAAATGCAAGTCACACTTGTGCGTATGAATTGCTTATGGAAATGGAACGTTTTCAATGTCTGATTTCCGCTACTTGGAAAGTTTAAACACATCTGTCGTACCATTGACTAATCGTGACGCTGTTGTCAGAATATAAAACTATTTTTGTCCTGTTGATCCAAATGTGCCCTTGCCGAACCTAGAGCACAAAAGAGTTACAAACAACCGCAAAAACATCCATGTTTTGTGACAATTGCATGCAATAATAATTCGGTTGTTGTATGGGATCAGAGGGGCCAATACAAAACCACCTTCATCGAGGAATGGTATAAAAGATTTGAAATATCTCAAATAGGACATCAACCTGTCTGTTGACCTGATACCTTTTCAATCATGAAGTTCTTCACCTGCCTGCTCGTCGTTGCTTTGGCCGTCGCCTGTCTTGCTGGAAACCATTCGCACCCGGCTTCTTCTGCTTCACCGTCTGACGTTGTTCCTTTGTTCAATGCCGCTGGCCAACTTGAACAGGCCGATCTTCAAGTTCCACGAGCTAAGCGTGGCGCCAACTGCAACCACAGTACACCGATTCCGTCCATTTCCCCTTGAATGTGGTAATACTCGAAAAGAGCTTTTCTAACGGCAACCTAAAATGTTTTCTAAATCTACCTTATACGTATTTTTCCATTGATTATAAAGCGTAATTGGTTGTGTGGTACTGTAATAATAAAAAGTCAATATTCATTTACAATGTAAACCATCATTTGAAATCCAAAATTAAAATAAATGCTAAAACCTTGCAAAAACCCGCCAATTGTGTTTTGTAACTTTGATGTCTCTAAATTTAGCATGTATTTGTTCACCTTACACAGTCAGAAACAGAAACTCCCATGTTTCAAGCATTTTGCTGAATGGGTGATCTATTTTAGTTGCATCGGTGACCCTGGCAGTTCTAAATGAAAGTATGTTTGTTTCTACAGCTGCCCTTACACAAATAAAACTACTCGCAAGAAAAGTGAATCTTTTTGCAAGTACCGTATTGTTGCAGTTGCATGTGCGATGCATAAGAGTATAAAAGTGGCAAAAACTTTCAATTGGTATATCTTGATCCAACTCATATTGAAGTTGGATACTTTCCATTATGGCTGCCATGGTGTTGCGAGCAGCCGTATTTATAACTTTGCTTATGTGTCGTTCAGACGCCAAACCTGTTGTAACGACTCAACTTTCTAGCGATTTGGTTTGTTTCTAACTAACCAATTGCATATACATATCATTCGTTTTGTAGTTAATTACGCCGCGGGAATGCGAATGGGCCCATGGTTCGAACACTGATGGGCGTTGTTACATTAATGCGCCGTCATTTACATGTCCTTTTTTGTATATGCGAACGGCAACAGGATGTATTGGAAGATATTCCGTAAGAATCCGCTACTTTTTCGAGATTTTATAAATTCGGTTTAGAATGAGAGTTGCGCATTAGAAAGCGGAATGAAGGAAGACGACCTATGCGTTCTGATAAAACAAGAGCCATTTATTGAAGTCCTGCCAGGCCCAGAAATGCTGCAACTACCATTCTATAATGTAACCGTCATTCCAAACGCAACATTCGACGCGACTTCTGATAATAATTTCAAACCTCTTACATCATCTGAAAACATGTACGTTCAATCTGTGTGTGGGCAAACCAACTATCCGCGCGGTAAGTATTGAGATTTATTAATGTCATGATGAAACCGTATAGAAATTACAGCCAGAATCGTTAACGGAATGCTTGCTTCAAGAGGCCAGTTCCCATGGGTTGTCGATGCTTGGTGTACCGGTGTGTTGATCAGTCCGCGCCATGTGCTAACAGCGCTACATTGCGCCAGCAGGGACCCTATAAACTGCGTTCCTGATAATAGTTTTATAAGAACCACTGTCAACTTTGGTGGAGTCTGTCGCAGCAAAAATTCCGAATGCCCAAATGGAACAGACATGAAGAGCGTAAAGATCAGTCGCGTACTGTATCCTCATGATACTCCGGTTAATCCCCATAATTGCATAAAAGATAGTGACATTGCTATATTATTACTGGAAGAAGACATCGAATTTAACGATTACGTTAAACCTATTTGCATCGGCAAGCTCGATCCGAATAACTTGGTCGATTGGAAAAGTGCCGGATATGGACAAATTGAAAACAAAGGTTATAGTCCCCGTCTTCGATACATAAACACAGATCTTTGGAAGGTCTCTGATAGTAAAGCCGAAATATTTACACGTGGAATCAAAAACGGCAATAAGACTACTACTATATGTTCTGGCGACAGCGGTGGGCCAGTACAAGCTTCATTCAATCAAAGCTCGCGGACCTATCTCGCGGGAATTCACTCACGGGGCAATGCCTGTGATTCAACGAATCCGTATTATGTTTCGGCCTATGTTCCTGCCTTTGCTGATTGGATTTGCAAAATCACGGGAGTCTGTGCATGGAACCTAATTGTTTGATGATTCCGTAATTTATAATAATAACATTTTTAACAATGTAATAAAAGATCAGCACCAGAACACCCGTGTTTTGTGTGATGAAAAGGTGCTAGTTTATAGCTTGACAAGATCACAGTTCCGATTATGATCGATGCATGCTTCAAACTAGTTTTTCCTACAGGTTTGCTTTGATGACCCTGTAAGATGACATTGACATTTCCTTCCGCTACATTATTGTAGTTTCCATATAAATAAGCATAAGATCCTTTATTCAGTTTGTCCTCTTTTGCATCAAAGTAGAAGCATGATACCCGCCATGTGTACAGTGCGTCTCCCACAATTAATTAAACCATTCATTCTTGGAACCTTATGGTTTCTCATATTATATGCCATACTTGTATTTGACGTTTTCAATATTGTAAATGACGCCGAAATTGGGATGCAATATAGAAATGTCAGCAGCCAAGTTACAAAACAAGAATTACTGGTCTTGCAGACAGGATTTTATTACAACACATCCGTATTGTCAGTTATTAGTCTCAGTTTTTAATATTAAAATCCAGTTTACAGCTACTTTTGGAAATTCGCCCTTTGGACATAGCGGACTACGGTCTTGCATTGACCCAGAAATTAGGATACATGCCAGCCCAGGCAACAGCGGCACGACATCAAGTCATGTCGCATCAGGACTGCTTTTTCCGATACCGTGAAAGTGCTGAATTCATTATGGTCGCTGATGTTGATGACCTTTTTCTTCCAATGCATGGAAAAACTCTTTACGATGAGTTTACTTATTGGAAAAACTTGAATCCGCTAGCATCAGCATTCCTGTATGATCGAAAGGAAACTTTTATTCAAACGTCTGGTAAACTTGATGGATTTTCTTTTAAATCAACCTTTGAATCCATTGAAATTACCGAGAAAGAAATTGACGGAAAGTCAATTTACAATCCAAGGTATACAGAAACTCCATGGATGCATTGGCCTGGGGTCAATAATACGCCGGTTTTTAACGTCCCAAGTAATGATAGTCACTGCTTGCATTTACATTATGCTTACGATGAGCCTAATAACATTGTGAGTTTATACTATAGTTTCGATCAATAAGTTATTTTGATTTTTTTAGATTAACAAAACTGTCAACATTGGAAACGTCATTGAAATAACGTCTCTTTTCAATGAAACCATAATCGACATTAATGTGGCGAAAACAAGTCTAACAGATCTCCCAGATAGGTCGTTAGACTATTCCAATTTGGTGCGCACTTGCAAAGGGCGCCTATTCGCACTTTATGAGTACCCTCACATGGTGACAGTCAACTTTCCATGTACAACTGCCACCAGCTGTTATTATGAACCTCGAAATGTAAACTGTAATGTTGCATTTAGAAGTTACCGAAGCGAATGTATCCTGTTCAATCGGCTTTGTGCCATTATACCGATGAAACTGCTTCCGGATATTGTTGCACGATCAAATGGATGTGCATGGGGCAACTTTGACAATTACAACTTCACTTTGAATCTCAACATCTGATATCAGCTTTTAATACAAATGCAGTTTATAAATAGGAGGACAACCCAGTTTCAAATCGCTAAATTTATTTCATCTTAGCAATTTTCATCTTGTGGCACGCTAAACGAATGCAATGTCAAAATAGTTTCGAAAGAGCGGTGAACACAAGCATTTTTACTCACTTACATAGACATTACTAAAGAAGAAGGTTCGTTCGTAGACGACTGACACCTTAAGGGTGCAAAAACCAAAGAAGCTACTTTAAATCGACCTAGCAAAAAAAGAAAAGATTTCGACCTTTTACAAACCAACTCCACAATGACAAGGAGTCTCACGGCCTTGAAACTGTAAAACTGGATGCAAAATCGATTGAATATTGATTGGACGATCAAGTGCGTTTTTGTAGGGGACAGCTTCTCACAGCTTAGATGTGGCGCGTGGCCGACTTGACGACACCGGCGTCGATCGAAGTGCGGTACTTGGCCTTGACGCGGAGCAGGCTGTTCTCAGCCTCGTCGGCGCGTTCTTCAGCGTGCTCCAGAGCGATTTGGATCTGACGGAATTTGCCGATGTTGGTGTTGGCGACTTCCTCCTGCAAATGGTTTTATGTAAATTTTGATGACTTCAGGCAAAATCAAACTTACAGCCTCCTCGAGCTGCTTCTTGTGGACCTTGATCTTCTGTTGCAGCTTCTCGATGAGCTCGGTCATCTTGTTGCCGTTCTTCTTGGCTTCCTCAAGCTCGAATTGGCGCTCACGAACTTCGCGATCATGCTTGCTAAGAAGCTTGACAACTTCCTTGTGGCGTTTCTGTTCCGAGTCAAGCTCGTTTTCGCGCTTGCGGATGGTCTCCTGGAGCTTGTCGATGGCGCGCTGGCCAAGACGGTGGGCATTGGATTCGACTTCCTCAAGCTTGGCTTGCATCTCGCGAATGGCTTGTTCGTGGCCACGGCGGAGACGCTCCAGATGGTCGTAATGAGCCTGTTCCTGGGTAAGTTCTTCAGTGAGGCGTTGAACGTCGCCGTTGATCTTCTTGTAGTTCTCTTCGGCATTCTTGAGGTCAACAATGGCCTTGTCCAAGTCGTTCTTGGTGAGCTGCAAGTCGTTCTCGAGGGTGCGCTTGGTGCCGGCGAGCGAGCTGTTGTCAGCGGTGAGTTCGTGCTTCTGGGAACGCTGATCAGCGACCTCAGTTTCGAGCTTCTGCTTCTGGAGCTCAAGCTGTTCGCGTTGAGTCTGGAGCTCGTCCTTCTCGGCGAGGATGAGCGAGAGCTTCTTCTCGGCCATGAGGTAGTTCTCACGGAACTCTTCACGCTTGCGTTGTTCCTCGTCAAGCTGGAGCTGGAGTTCTTGCACCTGGGCGACGAGCTTCTTGAGGGTCTTCTGGGCGTCGACATTGGTCTTGTTAGACATGTCCAAAGCGAGTTCCAACTCGTTGATGTCACCTTCCAACTTCTTCTTCACCAACAGCAACTGGTTCTTGCCCTTGGTTTCATTCTCCAACGATGTTTGCACAGATTCAATGGCACGCGCGTGATTCTTGATAGTGTTTTCAAAGTCTTCTTCCTTCTCTTGTATCCTTCTGTCGATCTCGGATCGGATTTGACTGACTTCAGCTGAGACGCGTTGCACCTTGTTTTCTTCGACTTCAAGGGACTGTTCGGCTTCATCCAGGGCATGTTGCAATTCTTCCTTCTCCAATTCCAATTGACGGACCTTCTTGGCGACTTCGGCGGTCGTACGGCCACCAGTGCCGAGCTGTTCGCTGAGATCCTTGATGTCGTTGGTGAGGGTCTTGTTCTCACGACGGAGTTCGTCGGCCTGTTCTTGCATGGAGGTCGAAGCCTGTTGCAAAGCATAGACTTCAGCGGCATTACGGCGGGCTTCTTGTTGGGAGCGGTCAATCTCGATGGAGAGGTCGTCGCATTGCTTCTTCCACTCGTCGATGATCTTGTCGAAGCTGTTCTGCTTCTTTTCAAACTGGTTGATGACGGCACGGCTACGGTCGACATCAGAGCGAGCATCCTCAGCATCGACGAGGAGGCGAGAGTTGGCCTTCTCGACGGCGATGAGCTTGTTGTTGACGTCGTTGAGGGTGTCTTGGAGTTCGAGCTTGCGGTTGATGCGGCGACGTTTCTCCTCTTCGAACTCGTCGGCATTGACCAGACCTTCGGCCTCGAACTTGGCCTTCCATTGACCGGTTTCAGCACGGGCACGCGACAGCTGCTTAAGGATCTCTTCCTTCTGGGTGATCTCCTCATCGATGGCCTCCTTGATGCTGTCAGCTTCATGCTGCAAGTTCTTGACGGTGGCCGAGAGGGCTTGGCGTTCTTGGTGCTCCTCATCAGCGGTACGGCGGGCATCCTCGAGTTGGGTCAGGATTTGGGCCTTGCGCTTGGACAAGCCAGTCAATTGGGTCTCGAAGTCCTCGGACTGGTGCTCCAAATCGGCGTTGTCACCGTGGAACTTGGCCTTAGCGGCAGCCAGGTCTTGGATAAGCTTGTGCTGCTCGTCAACCTTAGCTTGGAGCTCGGCGACTTGGGACTCGTAGAGCTTGGCCAAACGGTCTTGCTCGCCCTTGTTGCGGGTCTCTTCGACGACGGCGGCGCTGGCCTCATCGAGTTGACGGCGAAGGGCTTCCTTGTCCTTCTCAGCCTTCAGCTTGGACTTCTGGGTGCCCTCAAGACGCTCAGTCAAGTCAGCGATCTCATCGTTGGTCTTCTTGCGGAGCAGAGCAAGCTGAGATTCATGGCCCTGGTTGGCATCTTCCATCTCCTGGCGGAGGCGGATGAGCTCGAGCTCCTTCTTCTTGTTAAGCTCGGCTTGGGCAGTGGTCTTGCCAGTTTCCTCGTCGAGTTGATCGTTGACATCGTCAAGGAGCTGCTGGACGGAGCCCTTGGTCTTGTCAGCCTTGGCGCGGCCTTGGCGTTCATGCTCGAGTTCTTCTTCGAGTTCGACGATACGGGCCAGTTGGGCCTTGAGTTCCTTGTTGGTGCGAGAAGCAAGAAGTTGTTCCTCTTCGAGCTTGTCAACGAGACCACGAAGGTTCTCTTCGACGCCGACGAGACGGTCTTCCAAGTCAGCCTTGCGCTCGGTAATCTCATCGATCTGCTCCTGAGTGGCAGCCAGCTCAGATTCGAGCTTCTTGCGGGCCTTCTCAACCTCGGAACGGTGACGACGTTCACGGTCGAGCGTATCCTCGAGGTCCTCGATACCACGCTCAAGCTTGGCCTTCATGCGTTGCGATTGGGTGTTCTTCTCCTCTTCGGCTTGAAGGTTTTCGGCATGCTTGCGGTTCTCCTCCTCGTTGCGCTTCTTCTCGCGGTTAGCCTTGGCGATTTCTTCGTCCTGCTTGGCCATCAGCTCATGAAGCTCGCGAATGCGTTGCTCCTTGGCCTTTCGTTCCTCCTCGGATTTCAGAAGAGCGTCATCAAGGTTGGCAATTTGGTCGTTGAGGTTGTCCTTATCTTTGTTGGCACGGGCAAGAGCACGTTGAGCTTCCTCGCTGCGTTGTTGTTGGTCGTTCAACTTGTCCTTGACGTCAGCGACGTTGCGGTCAAGTTCGGCCTTGGCAGCGGAGAGAGCTGTGAGCTTGTTTTCAACAGCGCTGGAGCCAGCCTTGGACATTTCGAGCTCTTCAAGGAGCTTCTCGTGCTCTTCGGCGGCCTTCTTGTGGGCGGCTTCGGCGACTTCACGGGCGGCCTTTTCCTTGTTGACGGCTTCTTCGAGCGCCGCGGCCTCCTTCTTCAGGCGAGCGGTTTCTTCAGCCATCTTACCACACTTGAGGTGGGGCTTGATCAGACCGTACAGGCGGTACCAATCCCAGGTACGAAGAACGGTCCATGAGCGGACGTTCTTCTGAACAATGTTGTAGGCATTGTATTGCTTGAAGCGGATGGCACGATCGACTTGGGCAGCGTAGTGACGCATTTGGGCCTGGAGACGAGCAATGAGTTGATTGAGCTTGGCATCACGCAAGTCTTCAACGTGGGCGACGATACCGGCCTTGAAGAAGACCTTGGTGTGGCCGATACGGAACTGTTCCTCTTGCATGTTACCCTCTTGGACGAGTTTGCCCAGGATGCCATCGGCAGCGACCTTCGGGTCATCCGAACGACGAGCTTCTTCAGCAGCAAGGATACTGTAGCGGGTGACAAAGTCCTTGTGCATCATACGGTTAGGGAAACCTTTACGGCAGATACGGATACCTTCAAGCACACCGTTACAGGTGAGCTGGTTGAGCACGAGGGAGGCATCGATGACACCGGAGGCCTTCTTTTCGTTAGGGATGATGCAGCGGATGAAGTGAGGGTGGGTCTTGTGCAACATGGTCATCAGGGTGTTGAGCGACTCACGGTACAACATGGAGACAGTCATGAAGGAACCAGACTTGCCCTTCTTCTTGCCACCACCGGAGCCCTTAGCCTTGGCGGCGTTTTCCTCCTGGGTGGTGTAGTCGGCCCAGACGTTGTTGAGCAGACCGTTGCCCTTGGTGGACTTCAGGACACCGACGAAGGTATCGTTGAGGGGATCCTTGTTCTTCTCGAGCCAGTTCATGACATTGTAACGCACAGTGCCGGCGTAATGGCGCATAGCGAAGTGAGCTTCACCCTGCTTGCCCTTTGGCGGCTTCGGCTTCTCAAAGTTGGGATGTTTGCCGAGATGCTGTTCAACAAGCTTCTGGGCAAGGGTCAAGTCAGTGGCCTTCGGGACGATACATTCTTCATCAAGCATGGAGATGATACCAAGCGGCTTCTCGATGAGCTCAATGCAAGCCTGGAGATCGAGACCGAAATCGATGAAGACCCATTGGATGCCTTCACGGGCGTACTCTTCCTGCTCGAGAACGAACATGTGGTGATTGAAGAATTGTTGGAGCTTCTCGTTGACGAAGTTGATCCACAATTGTTCGAAGGAGTTGAAATCGAAGATTTCGAAACCGGCGATATCGAGCACACCGATGAAGTGATCGCGGGAGTATCCGACCTGATCAAGGGTGATGTTACACTTCTTGACGAGCCAATGGAAGATACGGGCGTACAGGGCCTTGGCGGTGGCACCAATGGACCAGGAGACTTGGTCGACGTTCTGACCCTTGGAGACCCACTCGGTACCGACACGGACACGCGGCTTGATGAGGGCATTCGACATGTGTTCGGGGTCGACACCGTACATGGCAGAAGCGGCGACAAGTTCATCGTGAGCAGACTCATCGGCTTCAGCCTGTTCTTCACGCGGACGTTGCTTGAACTTCATGTTACCCATGTGCATGATAGCCGACATGATCTTGTAGCAGTCCATCTTCTCATCGGGGCTGAAGTTAAGGATGTCGAAGGCTTCATCGGTGAGCTGGTGCTCTTCTTGGTCATTGACACCATCGATGGTAAGCTCGGCCTGGGAGACGAACCAGTAGTCCTTGAGGGGCTTGTCGAGCATGAGCTTCTCACGGAGGCCAGGGATTTGGCCCGAGAAGATTTGGTAGAAGATGTGGTAGCAACGCTCACCAGGGGCTTGACGGATGACACGCGACTTCTCGAGAAGGTAATGTTCGATATCGCAAGAAGCGAGACGACCAGCACGGTTGAAGTGGATACGGATGAACTTGCCGAAACGCGACGAGTTGTTGTTACGCACGGTCTTGGCGTTACCGAAGGCTTCCAACACAGGGTTGGTCTGGACGATCTGGTCCTCCAGGGTGACCTTCTTCTCGTTGCCCTTGACGCCATCTTCGGCCTGGGAAGCACCGACGGCCGCGAAGTAGGCAATAACCTTCTTCGTGTTTTCGGTCTTACCGGCACCGGATTCACCAGTGATCAACATGGATTGATTCTCCTTGTTTTGGAGCATGTTGCGGTAGGCTTCATCAGAAACGGCGAACAGATGGGGCGGCATCTCGTTACGGCGCTTGCCCATGAAGAGACGAGCGCACGAGTCGGTGTAGATGGGAAGACGCTTGTAGGGGTTGATAACGACGCAGAAGAGGCCAGAGTAGGTCTATAGACATGATTGGTTTTACAGATTAATGTGATAAGTGTGACTTACGTAGATCAACATGGCAGCGTAGCGGGATCGCAAGTTGTAAAGGACGCTAGCGTCGTTGAGGAAGGTCAAGTTGGACATGTCCTCGTTCTTCTCGTACTTCGGCGGGTTCATCTCTTGGAGGAGGTCCTTCTTGAGGGTTTTCTAAAACCGAAATGGTGATAAACCATATCAGTAGCCTCAAAGGGCACACATACCTCGGTATCGCCAACCTTGACGGTGACGGTATCGCCCTTCTTGCTGATAATCTCGGCAGCAAGGTATCCTTCTTCAGAATCCGGAATCCAAACGTTCTTCTTGGAATCGTAAGGAGCAGATTGCTCCTGAAAAAGTACAAATTATGTAAAAATGGCACTAAAATGCCGTAAAAAACTAACCTTGATCAATTGCTCGCGGGTGAGACGGAGGTACTTCCATCCCGGATCCTTCTCGCATTCCAGGGAGCTCATCGTTGGCAACGAACCTCAAGCTTTGGCAAAGTTCCTTGTGAGACTTGAACTTTACTGATCAGAACAAAACTCCGTGCTTGCAGCAACAGAGCCCGACTGGTCGGTGCGTGAGTGTGAGACTGTGAATGTGCTTGCGCGACTTGCGAGTTTCCCTCCTTCAGTCGTGGTGGATCTCCTTGAGCTTTTCTTTCTGTCAGGAAAAAAAGGTTCTCGCTAAAACTTTTTTGTTCATCCTAAGGCTGCTTCTATGCTTACCTTGCAGCTTCCTCGATCCGTTCGCTTGCCCGGATACGCGTAGGTGGATAAATGCTTCATCCCCGCATTGCAGCCAGCCCGACACCGCGCCACTTGAAGACCGTCGTCGTCGTCGTCGATTTCTGGGCAAACAGTTACAACGGTAATAGTGGTGGCTGGGTCCGCCGGTAGTCGTTCATCACTTCGCGGATCTTTCCGAGACGGTTGTCCTCCGGTCGGTTGAGGAACCATCGACGAGGTCGACGACAAACGAGGATATCAAACGGCTGGCTAAGGGTCCCAGGTATTCCGCGAAAAACTGTCAAGTGCACCGAGACAGCAAAGCTTATCCTCCAAGGCTCAAGAAAAGCTGCAATTGCGCAGGCTGTAATATTGGGCTGTGAAAAATGTCTCCTTTGCCTGCATCTACTGATTAAAAAAGCGAAAAATAGACGCATTTACAAGATTGCAATAAAACACAGACCAGTTACGGTATAATGTCTAAGTTTATCAGTTTATTTTCAGCGTTGCAAAAGTTTCAAATGGAAGGATCCTATATTTCTAATAATTTTGAAATCATCTTAAATAATTAATTTTTTGTACAATCACAAATTTACAAGATTAAAAACTTTAATTTACATTTTTTATGGTAATGTTTGCAACTACCTTTAAAATTGTTTACCGAGTGAGTTTAAGCAATTCTTCCCCTAAATCCTATTCCCAGGCACTCTTCAAAGTTTATCTTGAAACACGTCAATAGAGGAGACCTTTTCGCTTTTTAGTTTTGCTGAAAAGCATTGTTAGCATACTTTTTTTCTACCGAGGGTAGGTAAAAAAAAGTAATTCTCCTATCCTTGTAATTACAAAAATGATTGTTATCATAAAATAGTATACTCAAAGTTCAATTTACCAAATTTCAAACAATGTATAGCCATCTAATTTTGCTGTTTTTATGATGTTACTCTACCAACGCAAACAAAAAGTTTGTCTTAGCTTTGATGGTGGCGACACTCTTAACATTACTGTCTTTGACCTTCGACGTCATCATTTTACCTGTTTTTTATACTTACTGACGTTGTTTTCATATTTCCAAAAAGCCCTTTTTACTACATTGAAAAAATGAAGCAGCTTGACTCCAAATCGCGTTCTTAACGAACACGGTTACCACAAAAACCAAGCATAAAGAAAATTTGATGCATTACTCATTCTACACGGCGCCTTTCTTATCAATTGAATGCACTACAATATATTTTTAGAAAACCACGTGGTGGAATGAAAGCCGAAAGCCAGCACAGAGGATACATTACATACGACATCGTATTAGAATGCGTTTTTTTTATTGAATCCGCTGTAGACAATTTCTTTTGATTTTCTTTGAGTGCGACCGACTTTAAAAATGCTTTGCCGCAAAATAAGACTAATCTTTTCAAGTCAATTATCAGTGTATGCAATCCAATTGCGGGTACATGTTTTGTGTAATGCAGATTTTCAATAGTTTTCAAGTCACTTTAATGTAAATGACAAAAAGAAAAAATATAAGGCAAATTATTGAATGCAGCTTTTCATTACTTGACACAGAAGTTCCGGCTTGTATGTAATGTCAGTTCAATTATTTTTTGTCGAAGATTTTGAAGTGCTATGAATAGCAATCATTGAATGCCACATCATGGAAATTAGTTGACAACATTTGGCTGTGACACATTTTGTGCACATTATCAGTCCCTGGAAGTCAGTCGTTTTTTGTCTTTGGTTTTGCCATTTACGACCAGCGGCAAAAATACTAAAACTTAACATTTGAGATGTGGAAAAGGCAATCGTAAACGTGTCAAATCAAAAAACCGGATGTCGTCCCCGGACATGCGGTCATTCACAGTCTGACGGAAATTGAAAGCGATAGCGCTTGTGCCGTCAGTGCCGGTGCCGTAAAATAAACGCTTCTTTAAAACTTTGCATCTTTCTTTTACCGCAAAAAAAAGAAAGGCAACTGCGGTAGCTCTTGTAGTAGTTTTTTTTCGGTTTTAAAGCGGTAACGAAAACACAAGTTTGATTAAGTTGTTTCATTTCATCACTCGGAAACCCTGGTCGGATGGCACCATGAAAAAGTGAATGCGCCGAGAGCAAAGTGTCATCGGCATCGGTGAAGGCCGTTGACCGACACGTTTTCACTTGGATGCCTTTATTGGACGCGTGCCACTTGCAAAAGACAACACCACAAAGCGGGAAACCTGATCGTCGTTTGCACGTACTTTGCTTTTTAGTGCCTCAAACAATGTGGATTGCGTCCAGAGTACTGTCTGAAGTCTGATTAGAATGGTAATGTTAAACAATAAAAAAGCAGTGGTCAGGTTGTGTCAAGCCATAAAGTTCAAAGATTGAAATAATGAAATTATTGAAAAACAGTAATTGTCGACGTAATCAAGCCAGATTTGTGTAATGGATCCAGAAGTTGGTCATTTGATGATGATTGAATTCGCCGAAATTGGACATATTGTGAAACCTGACATGTTACCAAATGTTAAAGGCGTCTTAATTGAGCTTTTATAACGCCGTCGAGCCATCGTAAAAACCACGTGTTGGGCTATATTTATCCGTCACGTACCTCGCCCCCGTGTAACTTTACTTTTTTGTTGAAATTGTTTCAATGGGCTAGCTATACGCATTCTGTGTAAATAACAACCCCGAACATCCGGATTTCACAGGTCTACTTCAAGTATGCGTGTAAACCAGTGTCAAAGGTTGCAAACCCTTTACCCCTCAAATTGGCATACGGAATCCATAACTACTCGTGAGAAGGGCGAGCTATTTCCAGAATACGAGTAGTCGGTTTGGAAATCTGACCGTCGTGTGACTTGCCACATAATGGCTTCGCGGTACTTGCTAGGTCAACATGGTTTTCGTCTGCGTCTGTTGGTATCCATGTTTTTTGGAATGATAGCTGTGTACTCTTGACTAATTAGAAACAATGATTGCATATACGCGTGTATTGCGAAACATTATGTGAAATTGGTTTATTAAGTTAAACAAAAACAAAACTGATAACAGTATACTCCTGATATGAGGTTTTCATTGAGATCTTGAAATACAAAAGTAGGAGATTCGACTAATATAAGGTTAAATATGTAAAATGTGTAAGTTTCTCTTTGTTAGCACTCGTATTCGATTCGTTCAAAGCCTTCGCAGCCGTTGACCACAGAAACACGCACCGGACTCATGTTGATTTCACCACCGGAAGTTATCATCGTCGGAGGCTCGCTAATCTTGCGCGGTGCCTCGAAACGAACGTGACTTTTCTTGCGAATTGGTGGCACATACGACTGGGCTCGTACAGCTCGTTTCCGGTCGGTATGTGTGCTCGTGACGCTTTGCTTCATCAGACACGAGCAATTACCAATCGTCGACGCTCGATTGTAGCTCATTTGGCCCGTGCTTATCGTGCCGCCTATCCGGAAGAACGCCCGTAATGCGTGTTTGAAACCCGGCATACCGTACGCATAGATGATCGGATTGATAGCGCATCCAAAGTGGGACAACACCACCGTGGCAAGGACCATTTCCTTCGTGGAACGATACTGTGGGAAATAAAAGTCGACAGTGTTGACCAAATATAAAGGGTACCAGCAGACGGCATAAGTTATGACTAAGATGAGCAGGATGCGGATAAGTTTGCGGCGATTGTTGATACGGCGCTGACGTTCAGACGCACGCAGGAGGCACTTGATTTGCTTTTCCTCGTAACGGATTCGCGAGTAGATGGAGGCATAGCAAAAGACGATAATTAAGGATGGAATAATGATTGTGGCAAAAAATATGACGTAGAGGAGGTAGTGGTAGTCGACAACCTGTAAAGTCGAGTATAAACAAGTCATACAGTACGCTTATTTAAAAAGTGGCATTTTTGCGAGCTGTATAGTTTTAATCTCTGTTCCCAAAGTGGTACAAACACGTCACACAAAATTGTAGACGTGATCAAAATTGTACTATCCAGAACTCCCACGAGTTGTACCCAGACAATAACTACATATTTCCGTCAAAAAAGGTAACTTACAACAAGAAATTGGCATTGGTATTGAAATTTTTGCTTTCCACTAGTGTAGAACCCGAAAGCATCAAATAGCGGCATTATGGCAATGGCCGTGCCAAACACCCAGGCCATGACAATCAAGACCATGGCCCGGCCGTGACGAGTTCGTTGATAGAGTAGTTGGCACTTGCAACATATTGTAATATACTTATCAATGGCGATGGCCAACAGATGGAATATGCTGATGGTACACAGAACGCAGAGGATGAGGTGTACGGATAAGCACGCTAGGAAGCTATGTGGGGCTGTTGTGAGCACCGAAAATACTGTCACGGGGATGCCGACAGCTCCGGCGAGGAAGTCTACCAAGGCCAACGAGAAGATGAAGGCATTCGTAGGGGTTCGAACATGGCTGGAGCGTGCGTAGACCCACAGGACTAGCAAATTGCTCAAGGAGATTTCGACGGCAAGGAGGAGTTCGGCACCCGCGTAAATCAGGGTCGTTGTGTCCAGATCAAGAATCATGGTCAGGTTGCTCATGTCGAGAGTGAAGAGACATTGAGGCTCTGCAAATGCAAATGCAAAGTTTTGCAAAAAGTTAGACGCATTCTTTACATGGTTGTAAACTCGCGTAAATCAGTTTAAAACGAATTGTCAACAGGAAGGAAACAACGCGCTAAACGACAAACAAGCATTCACGGACGCAGGAGATCCTCAAAAGTTTGTTTCTGCAGAGCCGTGAAAACCCTCTTCATCCTCAAATCCCAGCATCCTCCACCTCCCGAGGCACCGGAAAAACGGCTGAGTGCAATCGTGAGAACACAAAGGAGGCAAAGCGTCAACGACGAGGTTACCAGTTGCAATGTACGCAACAAGTCGAGACCATTACGCTGTAGCGCCGTGCATCGCGAGATTCGCAGCAACGAAAAAAATTAACAAAAAAGCCTCTCGAAGCACAGCGCAAGACAGCAAGAAGCACTTTGCTGACACGTCGCCGTTGACATCGAGAGCGAACCCGGCTTCATGAAGGCAAATTTCATTTTTTGTCCGTTCGGATGGGATATGTCTACATGGGAAAAAACAAAACCCCAACTAAATCATCAACGTTAAATAAACAGACATATTATCAATGTAAGAACAAAGTTCAAATGAAAGTACAGAAAAAAATCATTATAAAACTAAACTTCGTCACTATGTATTCGGTTATTGCGTACAAACGGCAGTGGGAATATGATTATTTGGAAGGAAATTTTAAGCAGTTAAATTTCGGAAGGATAACGCGTACTTATGGGTGCAAAGACGCGTTTGTGCAAATTTAATTTGAGGATTTTGTTCCGAGTAAAAAATGGGTAAAAGTTTGGGAGATGTGTTCGAATAAGTATACGGTAGATTGGACCACTATGGAAAGTCAATCACGGTGGAGGCGTTGCTCAGAAATGTGAGCACCGATTACGTCATTCGGTTTGATTCTTCACCTTCTTGACTTCCGGAAGATGAAGAACGCGACAAAGCAAACAAGCTTCAAACCAAATAGTGTCAGACCATAAAAAGGACAAGGGTCATCAGGGGATAACGTCGTCGATGCCGATGACTACATTCAGCTTTTTCGGTGTCGGTCACCAGAGCACGCTTACTACGTCGCTGCGACGTGGTTTGGTCTGGCTCGGGGCGATGGATTCAATTAAGGTGGTGCCGGCGACCCTTGGACGCTCCCCCTTTTTTTTGCCACCGTTGTCGACCGCGCTAAGACCCCAGAAACCTAGAGACTTCCAGGCATTTTCGCCTTCCATTTCCCTCGACTACGATGTGATGACCTTCTCATGTCTGATGCATCGGCACTTCTCAACATATATGGGCGGAGCGTCTTGAAACAGTGCTGCACTTTTCGTCCACCATTGCAATGGATGAACTTACATACCGTTGGCATCGGCATTCTAAAGACAAGATGGTTGTCACCCTTTTCCCCGGTTGGTTTCAGAAAGGAAGCGCTACCATCATGAACCCCGATGGAGTGGCATCCGGTGAAAAGCACAGAAAAGATCAAGTTTCATAAAGTCGTCGTGTCGTCACATCAGGCGAGGTTGAATACCCCTCCTTCTGATACAAGAAATATATGCGAAAAGGAGAGGGGTGTAACTACAGAAATATTCAAACCAACCCACAAAACAAAATAAATAGCTACGACGGTATGGCCTACCTAGTGTACATCGGGTGTCGATGACATTCAAGTATAAGACCAAGAGCGTGTGAATAAAAGTCATGTTCCTGGCACACGGACAAGAAAAGTCGACTCGCATATGATGGAATTCAAAGCTTACTAGGCCGTGCTTTCAAAGGAAAAACGTATTGTTCCCGTAATGTCACGCAACAAAACAGCAAAAAGCAGCCAAAATACAGCCAAATTAGCAACACCGCCATGAGTAAGTTCCTTCTTCAGATCCCTACGTGCAAAAATTGATAAAAATTGTTTACTTAAGCTTTCTGACTGGTGTAAAAATAGTGAATTGAATAAAAAATTTCAATCTTGCTATGGATGACTAACATTTATGCAAATAAAGAGCGTACTTGATGATCTCAACTGGTCTTTATAGAAAAACATTTTAGTTAGAATCTGTAAAGTTCATTAAACATTTAATGAAAGATTTAAACTGCATGGCTAACATCTGCAAAATGTATATGTAATTCTTTTGGGTGTTTTCTGGTTTCGTAAATAAATGCATAAGGCAGAGGATACGCGAAGTTGATTCAATTTTCGGTGCATGAAAGTCTTTGAAATATGCGTTTGTCTGTTTCAAAGCGTGACAAAAAGTTTGTTGCAACTTTATTTTCTTTTTGTTGATCTATTGACCTGCCTTTGTCACAAAAAATGATAAGGATTGATGGCTCACATGTGGTAACCGGCTATATCTTGCAAACAGTTGGCTTTTAGAAAACCGAAAGCTTTAAAAATGTGTTTCCGGATGTGTTTTAGTTTTGATTCACTTTGCGCAATGATTTCTGTTTTATGAAATGGCAGATTTGCAAAGGCCAGATGAAGCTGAGCAGCGCGACGGAAATTGGAAAGATGGTGCCATTAAATCGCGAACGGAAATCAGGATTAAAAAGTAAAAATGTTACATCATTTTCGGAAAGCGGAAATCATTTCGCCATCAAAGCAGGATCAGACAGTACACATTAGTGGACTATTGAACCATGTACTACAGCGACTTGATGATGACAGACGTAAAGGGTGTCAGACGGAATTTAAGACGCCTTCTTGTCTCATCTGTCCTGGGGCGCCTTGCAAAAAAGTCGACCCCAAGGACTCAAAGCAATGACAGACACATGGGCAGTGCCTAAACTGACTGAACTGGATGTCCTCCTTGGTTCGGCGAGATGATAAAACTGGGCCGAGATGAGCACCAGAACAAGGATAAAGTGAAGGAAGAAGAAACAAATTAAACTAACGATGGAACTGGTCCTGGTCGACTTTGTTCGCCGCTGGCTAAAAAACCTATGTAGTTACGTGCTCTTTATTCTGTGTATTCTCGGCACACGGAAACGGGTTTGACTTTCTTTCTTGGCACGTTGCCTGATCAGAAACCTTACTACAAATAGACCACGTGTGATGTTTCAACGGATGCCAACAAAATATCAATGAAATCATAATTTCATCTCTGGTGCACTCATCAATACGGTTTGTATAAACTTTAAAATGCAAAACCCGATGATGAATTTTATACATACGCAAAAACAACTGTCTTAAAAACAAGCTTGAGGCAAGAAAAAAACAAAGCACTGCTCACAAACATCTATTTCCTTTGCTACGTTGTCAATTGCGTATGTTATTTATGATTAATGGCAGTTTGGAACAATTAATTACCGGGTAAATATCACAGAAAATAAAAAAACTTTTGCTACACAGTGAAATGAGACTAGAAAAACAAATAAAAATCACCTCATCTCGAAAAAGCTCTCGGTTTTCTCGAGCTTTAGCGACCGAAAAGCACTCGAATCCTGGTATCAAATATACTGAAGAGGTTGTCCTGAAAATTGCGTCACAATTTGTAGGGGCGGGTGGTAATGCATGCGCAAAACCATGTTGGCACACGCCCTTTTCTGGATCCCAGACAATTGACGGAAATGGTAGGATGGGGGAAGTGGCTTTTGACTTGGTATCGATGTCTACGTAAAATGGCAACATAATGGAAGCAAATTGGATTTCACGATGGTCATCTTTGCTGTTTAAATTTCGAGGGCAATTGTTTGAGGTTTTGTCTGGCAGGGCTCCAAGGTTTGACCAAATTTTTGAGGTATTAACACTGGTATTGGAAAAATGCGTACAGTATGTACTATGTACTAAATATTACAAAACGCTTTGAATCGCAGATGTTACTTAAAATGTACCCAGAAAGTCACGTTAGCACTTTTAACCTAACTTTAGAACATAATTTTAACCCTGAAACAGGTGATTTTGTAAAATAAATTGCTAATGTCTTACAAATTTTAGCTTTTTGTAGTGTTATTTATGTTGCTGTTTTGTTTTCGTCGATGACGGAACAAACAAATAATGCAGTACCTGCAGTAGATAAATTTCTTTTAAGCCTGTCAGAAGAGTTTATCCCTATTATTATTTTCCGTGTCATCTTGGGTGCATTTACCAACTTTGTCATTATCAAACGATCGACATCATTAGGCACATACAAATATTACCTGTTTAACAAAACACTCTGGACACAATTTTTCGAGTTAATGTATTTGGTATTTCGACCAACAGTCCTATTCCCCTATATGACAGGCTTCATGGTTTGTTCCTTTGTTATTTCATAAATTTTTTTCACACCATGAATTTAGAGTGGATTGTTAAGAAATGCGGTCAATTCACTCCTAACTTCTATTTTGTGCGCATTTGGATTGTGTTTGTACGCTAATGTGGTTTATGGCGTTCTAATAGGACACATGCATTGTTACGTATCGCTTTTTCGTAACAACTTTAAAAAATATTTTGAAAATAAGTGCACGTTGATGTTGCTTATTGCGACGCATTTAGCTACACACTCTGTAATTACGAGTATCGTCATACTTAGTGCTGACGATCATGAAAATGTGGTATCATTGGCGACGAACGAAAGCCAGGGAGCATTAAACAAGTACAGTATTGAATATAGTTTCATGTACGTATCTGAAAATGGTGGCCTGACACGTTTTATCATCCGTTGTTGTTTGTGCATGCTTCTCATTTTGGCATGTTCCCTGTTAGCGACCGTAACATGGACCATTGTTAAATTGGTTGTTTTAAAAACCACAAATGCCGAAATTACGGGTTATAGTGATGATATATTGATTTCAGCTGTAATACAAGTTTTCTTATTTTTGTGTTTTATATTAGTGCCAACATTGTATACTGCTTGGGCGTGGGGATTTTCAGTGCCGGATACGTCTATCATTGGAATCTGGCTACACGCGGGTTTGCCCATTCATGGAATAGTCAGCGAACTAGCGACACTTTATTTTGTTACACCGTATTGGAAATTTTGCAAACGACTTGTAAGGAAAATACGGCCTTGCACGAATCAAACCACTGCTTCCGTGCACCCGGCGCCATATTCGTGGTTTAGTCAACAACAGTCATGATGTTTGTTTGTTTGCTTCTGGAAATTGGTGCCTTTTCATGGTTAATGTCAATTTTTGCA
This sequence comes from Panagrellus redivivus, assembly GCA_000341325.1. Classification (NCBI taxonomy): domain Eukaryota; kingdom Metazoa; phylum Nematoda; class Chromadorea; order Rhabditida; family Panagrolaimidae; genus Panagrellus; species Panagrellus redivivus. The sequence goes on along the minus strand of KB455471.1, from coordinate 66,070 downwards.
ACAAATGTTTAGCATGAATGAAATTCTAATAAATTTGGAATGATGTAAACTGTTTGGTATCAATATAGGTACCAGGTGATAGTCGGGGGTGAATAAATTTAAACAATACTGGAACAAACCGGTGACATTTTTAGCTGCAGATGCACTTCCAAAACTATACATTTCACCTTCTGGACTTAAAAATGTATTCAAAAGGTCAAAAGCAGATCGTGAGACTATTTTTTTGCTTCTTTGTTTTCTGGAACAAAACACTTTTTAATTGCAAAAGTTAATAACTGCTTTTTTGTTTGGGAGTTAAATTCATCCAATTCAGTTTTTATTCCGTTATTCAACTCATTTACCGTGCTAATCACCGTAGTTTGGTTCATCACACTGGTGCTTATCTCCAAGCAATTTTCTGCCGTCGTTTCAAAACATAAGCTTTTTATATACAAGCAGTTGCTTTGTAATTACTGTCAAAGATGCAACATTGTTCACATTAGGGGCGTGGGGATTTTTGTTACCAAATATGTCCTGTATTGAGTCATGCTCATATATTCACAATTATGTCATTTCACGGAATAATAAACCCATTTTTTTACGCCTTATTTTGTCACACCATACCGGAAGTTTTATAAAAGGCTTATGAAGAAAGCATGGCCTTGCAAAGCACCGCACACAGAGACTCTAAAAGTGGCACCGAGTTCTGGATTTACACGTGAAATGCCAGTTCCATAATGTTTACGTTTTTGCAAGTTTATTTGCTGTTATCTACTGATGTCATTTGCAAATTACGTTGTTAAGAATAAAATAAGAAAACAAAAATGCAAGATGATCCATTTGTTATTATCATTCAACAGATAAACGACTAACATTGGATAAAAAACATCGTTATAAAGGCATTTTGCGTGAAAAAAAGTAAAGATCAAAACAGTCAATATTATGACCACAGCTCACGCTACACACTTCATGCGGACCTGCGGGGTCAAATCAGTTACCTTTTGCGTGTCGTGGTTATAGCCTACAATTTGTGAAGTCTAGTCTTCCGTTGCTGTCGAGTTGTTTGTCAAAACATATATTCCTTATTAGTATATTTGACTTGAATATAGCTGTCATGTCCGGTATTCAACGCGTAACGGTATTTGGAGCCGGATTAATGGGATCCGGCATTGCTCAAGTATGCATTTCAAAACTTTTATCAAGACAATATATTCATTTGTTTAGGTTTGCCTCGAGGCCGGTCTCAAAGTCGTCCTTGTCGATATCAAAATCGAATATGTCCAAAAAGCCGTCGCTGCCATGGAACAACGTTTTCGAAAGCATGCTAGTGGCACCCCAATTCAAAGAGACAAATTTGTCAAAAAACTTCTCAGCCGCCTTCGTATGATCGTAAACATCGAACACGCTGTTCGTGAGGCCGATTTGGTCATTGAAGCCGTCATCGAGAACTTGGAGCTGAAACAAAATCTCTTCGCTAAAATTGAACAACACGCTCCGAAACACTGTATCTTTGCGACAAACACATCGTCACTGCTGTTGAAGGATATAGGTGCCAAGCTTCAAGACAAATCCCGTTTTGGAGGATTGCACTTCTTCTCGCCCGTTCCGATGATGCCCCTTATCGAAGTTGTCAAAACAGACAAGATTTCCGAGACAAATTTATCAAAACTAGTGTCCTTTGCGACGGAAATAGGTAAAACGGGGATCGTGTGCACTGATACACCCGGCTTCATCGTAAACCGATTGCTCATTCCATTCCAAGCCGAAGCACTGGCCTTGGCTGATCGCGGCGTCGCATCGATCGAAGATATTGACAAAGCAGTCACTTTGGGATTGTCCTTTCCCGTTGGACCATTCAAACTAACCGATTTTATCGGATTGGACGTGGCTAAATCGATCCAAGATGGTTGGCGACAGCACTACCCCAATGAAGTGAATCTGCCAAAGAGTCGCTTGCTCGATTCGCTTGTTGCCGCGGGAAAATACGGCAAAAAGACCGGAGAAGGATTTTACAAATACAAGTCAAAGATTTAGTTCACCTTTTGAAATGATTCTGATAACTGTTTGTCGTGATCATCGTTGAATTGTGGATAAAACTAATAAAACGAATAGATGCTTTGGTTTATTTACATGAATCTTAGTATAACCACCGGGTCACATATTTTAATGTAAGTCGGTCTTTCACCGTATAACAACATTTACTATCCGAGGCTGTTGACGATGCCAGAAACAGCGCCACCAACTCCGCCGACGACGCCACCGACAACGCCGCCGAGTCCGCCACCAGTGATACCACCGAGAAGGCCGCCGACCAAGCCATCAACGAGACCGAGAAGTAGGGT